>CP050237.2:13693928-13983734 GCA_012066045.3 Morus alba
TTCTCATTCATTTCACATAGTACATATTGTGTTAAAAGTAATATATATTGCTTTAAATTTTAAAATTCAGTCCACATACCAAACTTAAAAATTAGTTGATATGGTATGCAAGCTATTATTGCTTTTTTGACTGGGAAGAAAAGGCAGTTGAAGGGTAATAATTCACTTATGATATTACTTTTGTATTTTTAAAATTGATTGATAGCATTATTCTAAGTTAAAATATGATAATATCTAGAAACCCGACTTTTGAGATGGTAAAACTATAATGAGAATGCAAGTGGTCATCAAATACTAAAGATACTTTTTATAATTTGTAAATTTTAAGTTAGAATTTACCAATTAGAATGATTCATCAGATTTTTTTTAATTTATAAGCATAATTTTTGTAATTTTATCGTTCGAGTTTGTAAATTTTAACGTAAAATTTATAAATTATCGTATATTTCAACACAATAACGAAAAAATTTTCCGACAGCATAAAAGGACCCGGATCATTAACATAGAGAATTTTTTAATAATTAACTTCAGTCCAAATAAAATATAATTAGGCACAAGGGGAACATAAGTCAAATCCCAAATTCCCCCAAACATCTTTGAAAAAAAATAATAAAAAAAAAACTAGTCACAACTTGTTGTATTATGCATATAGACCGACTTCTCATTATATATATATATATATTCTCCCTCAGGCACAGAGTCATAATATTCTTTCTTATTTCTCCTAGCTAGTTCCCAAAGTCCAAACATTACTACTCAATCAAAATGCTTAATAATTCATTCCCCATTCTCCTACCCTCCATTCTTTTCTCCTCCTCCTCCTCTCATTCCCACATGACCATCACCGCCGTCTCCTCGCGGCGGCGGACGCAACCTTCATCCAGCAAACCTGCAAAACCACCAAACACTACGACCTCTGCGTCTCCTCCCTCAAGTCCGACCCCACAAGCCTGCAGGCCTCCGACGCCAAAGGCCTCGCAAATATCATGATCGCCATCGGAGTCGCCAACTCCACCGCCACCTCCGCCTACATCTCCTCCCAACTGCCAAGCACCACCACCACCACCGCAGCCGCCGCGAAGAAGAAGGCAGTGTTCAAGGAGTGTGCTGATAAGTATGGCTATGCAGCCGAGGCGCTGCAGGCGTCAGCGCAGGATTTGGCGACGGAGAGCTTCGACTACACTTACATGCACGTCACCGCGGCTGCGGATTATCCCAACTCTTGCCACAACGCCTTCAGGAGATACCCCGGCTTGCCTTACCCGACTGAGCTTGCGCGTAGAGAGGATGGTTTGAAGCGTATCTGTGATGTGGTGTTGGGAATTATTGATAATCTTGGTTGGTAATCTATCGGATTATAATTTATCTACCGATCAAAATCACACGGTGGCAGTGTTCAGCACTACTGGTGTTATAAATAATACTACTTTTGTTCCAACTGAAAATTTCTTTATATGTTAGTACTGTGTTCCATGTAGTACTGTGTTTTCATGGCACATTGTGGGACTAATGTAGGTATAAGATTAGTAGTTGTCTCATCTCCATATAGCTAGCAGTGCGTTGTTATTATTCTGCTAATTAAATGTGTATTAATTATGTTGTTGACAATAATTATGGTTTTGGCAGTTTGATTTGGTAATTGTCAAGATTAGTATGCATTACTATTATTCTCAAGATGTTTATTGACGTTATAATTAGTTACTTGTAGTTTTAGCAATTTTATATGGAATCGTATTAGCATTTTGCTTATTGCATGCTCATCTATATATGTCTTTCTAAAAAATAATAAAAATACTTTTACTACTGTTTTTTTTTTTTTTTTAATTTCAATTTCTACGTAGTTGTAAAAATGTTTATGTTGATGTGTAAAATTTGTTGGCAGTTGTAAACTTATTGAATTCCTTTTCAAACTAACTATCAATAGATATTCGGATTTTTGAATCTAATAGATATATATTGACGCAGTTTCACATTTAATTAGAGACAGGCAAATTAAAGGTTATAGACGTAAAATTAGAAAGGTTTTTTTTTCCCTATTTTTCCTTATTATTTATTGAATTTATTTCTTTCAAAGTACTTGAAGCACTATGGACGTGTTTAAAACTTGTTTTAAAATGATTTTATTTTTTTGTATGAAAATAAAAATAAAAACGTTTTCAATTTTAGATAAAAATTATTTTTAAAAATGTGTTTGGTAGTTTTATCAAGAGATTGTTTTTATTATAAAAAACTCATTAATGTCTCTCTCTTTCTGCTCGAGAGAGGAGAAAGTGAAAACAAAATATGAAAAACGATTAAAAGTCATTTTTTTTTTCTCTCATTTTACACTAAATCAAAAAATTATTTTCATTTTCGTTTTTTATCTTTATTATGTCAAAAGCCGTTTAAAAACGTTTTATTTTTTCTGTCTCAAAAAACATAAAAAATAAAAATAAAATCAATTCTAAATACGGCCTATAATTCATGTTTGAGCTCCAAACTTGAGGATATTGGGAATTTAACGGCCGAAATGACCGTTTGAAGTGAATTAGTGGATGCAATGCTTGAGAAGGCTGGCCTCTGATGGCGTTTTGATAGGTGTAACATTTTAGTTTATTATCTATCTAGAAAAATAGAACTATGCTGGTAACTTAGCACTTGGACGAAATATTTAACGACAAAAAGTCATTATGACTTTTTTTGGTAAAAGGGGTCAAGATTATGACTTAGAAACAAACCCCACTAACAAAAGTGATTGTCTTATCATTTACTTTTTATTGAAAATAATGTGAGAAAACAAGCTAAGAAGAAACGATAAATTAAAATCTTGTGGTTTGAAATGGTTTTAAAAACTATCGAAAATCAAAACTGCACTTCAAGACTCACTGCAACAATTTGAATTTTTTGTTACCAAAAATTTAATAACCCAAAGCCCTGTTTTTTATAGCAAAATGTTTTTGTTACTAAAAATTTTGGTAACAAAAAGTATTAGTTATTAAAATTTTGAATGGCAAATAGTTTTTACTATTAAAAAATTTTTAGTAACAAAATGTATGATATTTGGAGACTAAAAATTTCGGTAGCAAAAAGTGTGAGTTTTAGGACTTCAAAATTTTGAGAGCAAAATATATTTAATAGCAAAAAGTACGTGATTCAATCACTAAATATTTGGTAACAAAAGATATTTGGTAGCAAAAGCCATAAGATTTAAGGACTAAATATTTAGTATCAAATTGTATTTGATAGCGAAATGTATGAGATTTAGTGACCAAATATTCGGTAGCAAAAGGTATTTGGTAGTGAAAAATATGAGATTTAAGGACTAAATTTTTTAGCAAACTGTATTTGGTAATAAAAAGAACAAGAATATGAGATTTAAGAACAAGTAAGAAAAATTTAGTACCAAATAACTAATTTGTTGCTACCAAATTTTTTTGGTCAGCAAAACTAAGACAGATTTATATACCTATATTTTTTAAAAATACATATAAATAAAATACCAAATATTAATTTAAAAATCTCTAAATATTTCAATAGATATTAGAATCCAAACAAAATACTAAAATAGTCATACTTAAGCAAACCCAAACACTTATGCAAATATTTTACTAGTAAAATCTTAATATTACAAAAATTAAACGCTCTAACAAACTGAGGCCGGTGGTGGCGGTGGCGGAAGATCTTCTCTTCTTATGATGGAAGGTCCAGGATGATTTGATGTCAGATTTATCTGTTGAAGTAGCTTTTGAATAAGCTAGTCTTGAAACTTCGGGCAACAAGCATGCTTGAAGCCCAAAAATTTTCGAGCACGGCGGGCAAGCACCATTTGTCGCCCGTCCGACCATTTTATCCGGGCTTGGGCTCGGGCAGCCCGTTGTTGGTGGAGAAGTCAAGATCACCGTCCGCGGGTTTTTTTTTATTTTCCCGTGTAACCCGATTTTGCCCGAATCTTTTTGACCGTTAGCCTAATTTTACCCGAATTTTGAACACAACGGTTTTTTTTTCCCGACCCGACCGCCGCTCAACCTGCCCAACCCCAACGGCTCTTTTTCTTACCATTGACCGATTTGCCCGAACCCGACTCGATCGCCCGAATGTGTGTTACCATTGGAACCAAACTTTTGAGGAAAAAAAAATTTTCAAGCCAAAAAATTTCTTATAAATACCCCCCTCCTCCAACCATTTTCATCACCCAAAAACTCTAATCATTTCTTAATTTCTCTCAATCTCTCCAAATCTCTCTTAATCTCTAAATATCTCTTAATCTCGCTTAAATCTCTCTCAATCTCTCTTAATCTCTCTTAAACCGCTCTCAATCTCTCTTATATTTCATAATGGCTTCTTCTGTTATAGTGGTGATATTCCCATTAATGCCTAATTCAACATTGAAGAATGACAATTTCCTAATGGTTTTCAAACGCAAGAATCGAAAAGTGTATACGTGAGAATGGTTAAAGAAACTCAGGAATTCAAGTCCGGACTTGATAGACTAGAGTGCTTGGACCACTGGTGGTGGGCGTAAAAGACAAGGCAAGCGGAAGTGCTAACTTTTAAGTGTTGCAAGTTCTAAGAAGAATGACAAGCACACATTTCGGCATTTGAGAGTTTTCCAACACTTTTCTTACCAAAAGCCTACAATAATGGTAACATTAAATACATACTAATTCAGGGTCAAATATTGATTTGAATTGAGGTGATAAATTCAAAATATAATACTATTTTCACATCACTAACACTTGAGAAGAAAAGATTAATAAATGCTCTTCAAAAATACTAATAAAAGGCATCTCCGAGAATAAAACAAAAATTATCGTTTTTATTGTCAAAGTATGCTAAATAACCTGTTTCGTGAGTTATCACAACTATTATCCGCAAGTCAATCAAATGGAAATGCCAAGATTAGTAGCCACATTAGATCAACTACTTAATTTTACCGAACAAAGAAATTAGCAACGTTATATTAAAATTGTACATAATCTTAATGCACAATTTTTTTAAAGAACTACTCTTAGGAAAGATGTTTTAAAATTATACAAACAAGAAAATGAAGCATTAATCAACCTTTTACACTCTATTAGTGGTTGTGTTGCGTTAACGGCGAATATTTAGTCCGTCGTTGCCAACAAAGATTATTTAGCTGTAACCGGACATTATTATAAAGGTTTTGATTTAGATAAGAGAATATTAAGTTTTAAATGTATTATAGGATCACATACCACCAATTTAATATATAATACAATTTTATCTGTCATTGATAAATATAGTTTAAGCGATAGAGTAATGGCCATAATATTAAATAATGTTACTATAAATACTAAAGTAATAGAACTTTTTGAAAATGATTTAATTTTATTCGGTAATAATGATATATTTCACTAACGTTATTCATGTCATATAATTAATTTAATAGTAAAATCCGGTTTAAAATCAAGATCAAATCATATTAAAAGAATTAGAGATAACATTGCTTGGATTTAAGGTAGTAATCAAAAAATAAAGATTGGTTTAAGTTTCTACAAACATATAATCAAAATCTTAAAGCATTAGCCTTAGATATGCCCATAAGATAGAATTTCACTTATATAATGCTTGAACAATGCATCTTCTATAAAGATACTATAACAAACTATGTTAGTGTAAAATTAGGACTAGGATTTATAAATGAAACTAATTGACAAATTACCGAACTTTTGTTTAACTTTTTAAATAAATTTAACAAAGTTATTTTAAAGCTTAGTGAAATTTATTACCCAACGTCACCATTAGTGTTAGGAGAAATTTTAAGAATGTCTATTTTATTTTGTAAATTTAGGACACACGAGATTTTAAGAGTTCCTATCGCTTCTATGGAAAAGAAGTTTAAAAATATTGGTCTAAATTACCAATGTTGTATAGTTTCGGTGTTATTTTTGATCCTAAATTAAAATTAGATTGTTTAGAAAGTGGATTAGATAACTTAGATAACTTTTTAGACATCAACACTATTGATCAATTTCCTATTATAAAGAAAAAAAATATTATCTCTCTATAGCTCTTATGAAAGTAGGTTTAGAACCACACATCGTGTAAAACAATAGAAACAATGAGATGACAATCCGCATTCATTCTTGAATGTTTTCAAGTTGTCTAAGAAGAAGAAGAAGAAGACGACGACGACGACTCAAGGTCAAGAAGAATTATGGGAGTGGATCCTCATCAAGAGGTGGCGGCAACAACGGCGACTTCAACGAGTTAATGGCGTCTTGAGTGAGAGCTTAGTTGTAGACAATAGTGAAATGTTTGATTTAGTTCAGTGGTGGAGGGCACGAGCATTAACTTGGCGATCCTAACTCGATTGGCAATGGATATTTTTTCAATCTCAGTCTCCACTTGCAGCCAAACAAGCATTCAGTACAACCGCCCAATACTTGAAGAACAAAGAAATGCATTGCAACAAGATATTATTGAAGTTTTAGTGTGCATCAAGGATTGAAATCGTTCCGACCAACACTTACACGATACAATTTTACCAACAAGCCAAGAATTTGTCAATGAATTTAATAGATTAACTTTTAATTTTCAAGACGATCATTCTATTTCAAATTAAATTCTATTATTGTAATTTATAAATATTTATTTACTTTGTAGAGGTTATTGTAATCTTGTATAGACTTTATAAGTTCGTCAAATTTGTAATTCGTCCCACAATGATTGCACTCTTTTTTCCTTACTAAGTTTTTATCCCAATTGGGTTTTTCTTGGTAAGATTTTTAATGAGACAATCATGAATTATAAATTTAAAAAAATAAATAAATAAATTTTTCTATATAATTCGTGTGTTCATTTCAAATATATATATATATATATATATATATAAATATATAATATAAAAAATATTTAAAAATTCAAGTAACTCGGTCGGGCTCGGGCAGCCCAACAAGGCTTGGCTACTCGAAGCCCGTCCAAGTGGTTATTCAGGTCGGGTCGGGCAGCCCAAAATTCAGCTAGGACGAGGCTCGGTTATCAAGTAAAAATTTAGAATTTTCGGTGGTCGTGGAGCAGCTCGTCTAAAGTTTCAACACTGGAATAAGCTCATGTTGTTGCTTATACGACGTTTGTTTTCCTAAACTTCATTTTCAAACTTTTCATATCCTAACCCTCTAGATTTGCGAGCTTGTGGCACTTTTCTTAGTAAATGACTTATGTCATGCTTGAAACCATATTTTTCATACCTCTCACTTGACAAAACTTGAGAGTAAATTTCTTCCTCTGCATCAGAGTCAAGTTCTTACCCCTCTAGTACTTTACTTAAACGAGCATCGTAGATCTTGATCATTTGTTCCTGCATTAGGCAAAGTGTTATAAACTTTTAAGTTGGAAAAAAAAAGAATACAAAATCAAACGAAAAGATAAAATGTTTAGTAATTCTTACATAATCTTCCTTTGCTCTCTCAGTTGTCCATCCCCATGACTCGCTTAAATGAGTATTCTTGAATACCTCAAAGCATCCTCCCAAAATATTTAAGTCAGAACTCAAATGTATATTCTACATAAAAATCATTATTTATTAATTAGTTAAAAAGAAAAAGAAATTATGTCTCAAACAAATGTCTCATAATATAGTTAAGTTGTCTCATAACACATTCTCAAACCAATGTCTCATTAAAATGCCATCACAACTTAAAATATAATAGAAATTTTGACATCATCTCCCCTACAATTTCTACCAACCCAGAAAATTCAAATCCACACATCTCGGTTTAATATGCATATTCAAAACCACGTTCTCAAACTAATATCTTATAATACAGTAATGTTGTTCATTTTACCTGCCATTCTGCATCATTTAAGCAATTGGTGCACATCCACTCCTAATCTTTTGATTCTTACCCCAACCACTGACTAGTAGTTGCAATGTCCTTTACAATACTTGTGGAAAAAATCATAAGATCAATACAAAATGCTCTAACAAAATGGCATTGAACTGCAATACATCTAAACAAAGAGTTCAACACGTAAAGTGACATAATGTTTCAATACCTTCCCCTTCCAAGAGATACTATACAATGGTAAGAACATTTATATTATCCATACAACTACAGACAAATCAAAGACTGCACAACAAAAATTCCTTTCCAAGAGCCACACTGACACATCATATTAATGGCAACATGAGAAATCATTAGAACACTTACGAGAACGGCGATCAATTTGGCATCAGGACACCACACAGCTTGCAAATTCTCTCATTCCTTCGCCAGTGACTCCGAATCCCTCTTGTATTTCCCCAATCTCATTCTGTGCTGAAAATCCAAGCAACCCCAAAATAGTGTCAAACACAAGAAACTACTCGAATTAAACCGCCCTATCGGCACAACGGACACTCAAAGATAGTCATTTTCCCATACATTTCCAAAACAGATTTCCAGAAGAACACAATTATACTAAGCATATAATATAGAGAATGAACAAAGTCGCTTCCTCTATATCAATTAACTAAAAAAGCATCAATCTTTAATCAAACAAGAAAAAATCTCCAAAATAATAGAGAAAAATCTGAAAATGCTTGCCATTGTTTTCTCTTGCCGACGAGCCTAGCCTCGACGTCGCAGCCACAGGCGGGCACGCTTCCTCTCTGCCCCCGGCGAAGTGTTCCTGCATTAGACGAAGTGTTATAAGCTTTCATGTTCTGAAAAGTCACTACTCTCTTCGCCTCCTCGCCGATCTAACCCAGCCCATACTCTCTCTCCTCTCTCTCTCTCCGGCGAGCCTAGCCTCGACCTCGCATCCACCGGCGGGCACCTGTTCTCTCTCCTCGTCTCGACCTAGCCGCCACCACGAACACCTATTCGCCTATCTTGGGTTTGAGTGGATCTCTGACGCCGGCCGAGTGAAACTCCAACGAGGAGCTCCATGGATCGTTGCAGATCGAAAGAAGAAGAAGAAGAAGAAGAAGATAATAGCGGAAGAAGGAAAAGAAAAGCGGGAGAAAGAGAACAGGTGCGCGCGTTAAGGACACGTTTGGTTTATAAATTAAAATTATGATATTAAAATTATTTTTAATTTATATATTTTTATAAAAAAAATATTATAATAAATTATAAATTGTAATTTAAATTATGTTATGAATTTTCTAATTAAACATTCTTTAAAATGTTTTTCTCACAAAAATTGTGTTTTTTTGTTACTAAATATTTGGTAGCAAATATTTACGTTGTTCGTTACCAAACAATATTTTAAGCCTCACTTATTTTATAAATTCAAGTTTTTAATTTGAACTGAGAATGGCATTTTATGAGAATTTTTTACTGTTACAGAAAAAATTAGATGTGATATTTTTTTAGAGCTTTTTACTGTAAAAACTTAGAATTAAAAACTCGAATCGGTGAAATAAACGAAGCATTAATAACTAAAAGTATATTTTTTGCCACTAAATTTTAATTTAATAGGAGAAAGACATATATTAAAAATTTTAAAAATACATTTTGATGATAAAAATTATTTTAGATTCATTGTTCTAGCAATATTATCATAAAAATATAGTTTTTAAAATTGAAATACATTATTCTATGTTAAAAAAAAACAATCAAATAGCAAGATTATTTATTACTCTATGTGGAAAATATACTTAATTAACAAAATTATATATATATATATATACATATAATATGAACATGTTTCTTATTACACTTACACAAAACAACTAAATTATTAAACACTTGTTATACAAAATATACTAGGATGATTGTTAAACTTAATTTATGATAAATTCATGAAAAATTAAAACAAAAGAAAAATAAAAGCACAAATTATAAGTTTTAAAGTTTTTATATGATTTTCTACCAAACACAATTTTTAGTAGCAAAAAACACATTTTTGCCACCAAAATATGAATTTAATAGTAGAATCATGTTTTCTTCTACCAAAATTATGTACGAGAAAATTATATTTTTTTATACCAAACATTATTTTGCTAGCCAAAAGCATATTTTTTGCTACCAAATATTAATTTGATACTAAAAAGACATATATTAAAAATTAAAAAAAACATTTAATAAGAAAAATTATTTTAGAATCATTGGTCTAGTAACATTATAAGTATAACAAAAAATGTCATTTTGAAATTGAAATATATTATTCTATGTTAAAAAGTAATCAAATAGCAAGATTATATACTACTCTATGTGGAACATATACTAAATTAACAAGATCATATAAGATGAACATGTCTCTTGTTATACCTATATAAAACAACTAAATTATAAAATACTTGTTATACAAAATATACTAGGATGATTGTTAAACTTAATTTAGGACATATTCATGAAAAACTAAAACAAAAGAAAAATAAAGGCACAAAATATAAGCTTTAAAGTTTTTATGCAATTTGCTACCAAACACAACTTTTGGTAGCAAAAAATGCCTTTTCACCACCCAAATATGAATTTGGTAGCAGAATCATGTTTTCTGCTACCAAAATTAAGTACCAAAAAATTATTTTTTTGTTACCAAACATTATTTTGGTAGCCAAAAGCATATTTTTTGCTACCAAATATTAATTTGGTACTAGAAAAACATATATTAAAAATTAAAAAAAAACATTTTAATAAGAAAAATTATTTTAGAATCATTGATCTAGTGACATTATAACAAAAAATATAGTTTTGAAATTGAAATTCATTATTCTATGTTAAAAAGCAATCAAATAGCAAGATTATATACTACTCTGTGTGGAACATATACTTAATTAACAAGATCATATATATATAACATGAACAAGTATCTTGTTACACCTACACAAAACAACTAAATTATTAAACACTTGTTCTACAAAATATATTAGGATAATTGTTACAACTTAATATAGGACATAGTTATGGAAAACAAAAAAAAAAAAAAAAAAAAAAAAAACAATATATGCACAAAATGTAAGTTTTAAAGTTTTTATATGATTTGATACCAAGCACAACTTTTGGTAGCAAAAAATACCTTTTTGTGACCAAAATAAGAATTTGGTAGCAAAATCATATTTTCTACTACCAAAAGTTAGTACCAGAAACTTATGTTTTTTTTTACCAAACACTGTTTTGGTAGCTAAAAGCATTTTTTTGCTACCAAATATGAATTTGGTACCAAAAAGACGTATATTAAAAATTAAAAAAAAATTAACATTTTAATGACTAAAGTTATTTTAGAATCATTGTTCTAATAACATTATAACAAAAAATGTAGTTTTGAAATTGAAATACATTATTCAAAGTTAAAAATCAATCAAATATTGAGATTATATACTACTCTATTTGGAACATATATTTAATTAACAAAATCACATATGTGTATACATGAACATATCTCTTGTTACACCTATACAAAATAACCAAATTATCAAATAATTGTTATACAAAATATACTAAGATGATTGTTAAAACTTAATATATGACATATTCATAGAAAATTGAAAAAAAAAAAAAATAGAAGAAACACAAAATATAAATTTTAAAGTTTTTATATGATTTACTACCAAACACAACTTTTGGTAGCAAAAAACATCTTTTTGCAACAAAAATATGAATTTGGTAGTAAAATTTTGTTTTCTACTACCAAAATTTGGTAGTAAAAACTTATGTTTTTTGATAGCAAAAACTTAATTTTTGCTACCAAATTTTGATGGCAGATAGTTATATTTTGCTTTCAACACTTGGTAACAAAATGTTATTTGTTTTGCTACCAAAAATAATTCGGTAGCAAATACCTTAGGCAGGAAAAACTTTTACTTCCCGCCAACATTTTGTTACCAAAACATGTTTGGTAGCAAAAAAGTAATATTTTGCTACTAAATTTTGGTGGCAAAATCTTTTTGTTACCAAATATTATTTTGGTAGCAAAAAACTATTAACGGAACCAAATTTCATTTCCCCTCCATGTTATGTGTTACCAAATTATATTTGGTAGTAGATTGTGTTGTATTTGCTACCAAATTTGGTTAATTAAAGTCTCGATAATTTCAACTCCCAAAGTTTGGTAGCAAAAAGTGTGTTTTTTGCTACCAAAAATTTTTTGGTATAAAAAAGTTTGGTCTCTTAAAGTGATTATTCTTGTAGTGATTGTTGAAGATGGAGCCCAATCACATGTGTGGAACAAAAGCAATGGAAAAAAGAGGAGGAAAATCGACATTGAGCATTGCGGCTCTGGTTAGACGTGGTTGCCACCAAAATATGAATTTAGTGGCAGATCTTTGGAAGTTGTGACATGCACTTCATTTTGAGAAAAAAGACTTGGCGTAACATTATAACAACTCTAAGACTCGGGTGCCATATTACCTAGAAAAATCACGCCTAATGCCATAGTGCTGGGGAACTAGCGCCAGACGTTGTGTCGCACTCCTTTAGAAATTCTTGCCCAACACTGCAACGCCGAGAAGGCAGTGATGTGGCGCCAAGTCTATAAAAATTAGGTTTTCAAGTGTTTTTTTAGACTTTTCTTGTTCTCTACAAATACCTATCATTAGGGGTTTCAATAATTATGAATTTATGAGAGAAATTTATGTGTGATGGTTGAGAGAAACTTCTTTGAGGGAGAGAGAAACACAAGAGTGATTGAGTGATTATGCGTATCAAATTTTTTCAATAATTATAATAAAAGCTATGATAATAGAAACAAGACGTAACCAAATCGGTGAGCATATATAAAATCCTTGGTGTGATTTGTAATTTTATTTTTCATTCATTATTTTTCATTTTCTGTAATTTATTTAGGTTTTAGCTTGAATTTCATAACAATTTTACTTAAAAAATTTTATTTAATTTTGATGGATATTTTGACAATAATGCCCTTTCACCGTGTACAATGTTTTATTTATATGAGATTAAAAAACGTTTAGTTGTTCTTTCTCATTTGAAGTAGTGAAATAGTTTTCGTTCAATTTAATAATGTCCCACAACCATTTATTTTTACCATTATGTTTCAACTAAAAGAGGGAAAAAAAATTACAACTCCTTAAACCCATAAATTTTCACACATCTTCAACATTTGAATTGCATTTAACATTATAATAACAAATTGCAAGTTTATTCTCTCATTATAACATGATGTCATGTGAGGATCCAAATGCAAAACTTTTCTAGTGAAAGAGGAGTAAAAGGAGGGTTAAAGACATAATTATAAAGGGATTAATAGGCTTTTAGAGATTGAGGTTAGTTTTTAATTATAAAGATTAAAAACGTTTATTTGAGATGATATTTTTGAGAACTTTTCACCATTATGTTCAACTAAAAGAGGAAAAAGGATTGATATTTTTTTAGGCTTTTAGAAATTGAAGCTTTGGGAACTTAGATGCCAAGATTTTCAAAATGGAATTCAAGTATCACATGTGAAAAAGTTCGAGGACTTAAGCCGCAAATTTGACATATTATTTTATTTTATACATTCCTCCATTCCCGCCAAATAAAAAAGAATCGCGCCAAAAGATCAAACGCCTCGTTGCCCTAAAACCAGTTGGTATTCCCAAATCAAAACCCTAATAACAAAAATTCAAAATCAAAATCAAATTCGAAGAACAAGAAGACCAAGAAGAAGAAAAAGAAAAAGATAATGAAGGGTGGGACGGTGCAGATTAACTGGCATCTCACGAAACCAGTCTTAACCCTCGATTTCAACCCCATTTCTGCTCTTCTCGCCACCGGCGGCGCCGATTTCGACATCAAGGTTTTTTTTTTTCCTTCGTTTCTAAAAAATTATTCAATCTTAGTTTCGCTTGGTTTGGTTATTTGTTGCTTTTATTTGAATTTCCGAGTATTGGTGGTTGTTTTAATTTCGAGTGGTTACAGTTGAATTTAGTTTGCCTTGATGGAAAATTTTTCCCTTTGTTTGGCTGCTGAGAAATTTTAATTAAATAAGAAAAGGACTAGGAGGCAGTTAAGGACGATCGGAATTTTCTTGAACTGAGACATTTTTAGGGTTAGTTTTTAGATTTTGTAATTTATTTTTCCTTTAATTGGAACATACACATTCAGAACGAACTTTTTATTTTCTGTCTTTTTTTCCCTGAAAAAAAAAAAAGAAATTTTCCATGAAAAATGAAATGGCAACGCCTATTTGATATTTGAACTTAGTCTACCTAACGTATTCTTCCATTTTTTATTGCTGTTTTTGGGATACCAATATTAAAAAATAGTTCAAAATTTGATTTAATATGCACCTGGGATTTTTCTTCTGACTAAATGAAATTAGTTTGTATGTAGAATTGATGATGTCCTTGAGATTTTACATGAGTTATTTGGACTAATTGTTTCGTAATTCTCAATTTTACCAGCTTTGGACAATAAATTCAGATGATACGGAGAAGAAACTACCAACAGCTTCATATCAAAGTAGCCTTTCCCATCATGGTTCAGCTGTAAATGTGCTTCGCTTCTCTCCATCTGGTAAAGACATATTTGTCAACTGTAATGTTTACTCAGTGTATTAAGAAGAGGGAGGAGAAGATGTTAACTAGTGTAATCAATGAAATTTCTTCTTTTTTTTTTTTTTCCCTTTCCGTAACTTTTTTTTTAATCAATTTGTGGGTTTTATTTAATCATTAATAAAATTTCTCGTTTCTTTTCAAAAAAAAAATTGTGGGTTTTATTTCATGTTGTTTGATGGACTATCTTCAAACAACATGATTTTGTAAACACACATTAAAATTTAGATGTAGCCTGGTTATGACACAGAATTCATGCATGCAACCAAGCTCCATGATGTCAATATCTTTGTAAAGAATTGAAAGAGGTAATATAAGGTCAATCTGTAGGTAATAAAACTTATGCCTAACTGCATGAAACTTAGAAATCATCTGATTTCTAGCTTCCTTTTCTCTTTTTCATTTTCATGATTTTTACTATTCGTAGGAGAGAGAATTGATAATGTATGTAGCTTCAAGTCAACAGTGTCATTGCGCATCTTTATATGAACCATCCTCCTCAGCTGGTGTACTATCAGTTAATAATTGGAAATCAAAGGGAAGATTACCGACCATCCTTGGATGGCGTATCTTTTTTTTTTTTTTTAAAAATCCTTGGATGGAGTTTCTTCATCTTGAGTTATTACTTTGTTGTATAAGAAGGAAGAAAATCCACAAGGCCTTAAGCAGTAGGAATACTTACTGGCTAGGACAGAAAAGAGAAACAGGTCTTATGCGGAGCAGAGAAGCTTCAGCTGACAGTTGTGCTGCTGAGCTGGCAAATGAGGAGACTCGGATTGGGTGCTGTGATATGGGGAAAGTCTGATTGGGCACTGTGTTGTGAGAAAGGTCTGAGTGCGTTGGGATTGGGGTTAGTTAGTTAGTGGCAGGGAGAATAAAACGTGAGCTGATGGTCAGTGGGGAATATTGATCAATTATCTGAAATCTGAATTTAAACAAGGTTCTGGTCTAGGGAGTGCAAGAGTCTCTTGAAAACCCATATCTCTATATTCCTTTCAATTTTCTTTAATATAAACCAAACCAGCACTTCTTTTTTGATCGATCAATTTCCTGGTTATTTTGGTCTGTGAATTGTTTATGTACCAGTTTCTATCATTTCCTTTTTGTCAATTTGTTTTATAACTGGTTACCTTCAAGTATTTACTATCCTACCCCTTGAATTTGTTGCTTGTATAATTCTCCTTTTAACAATGGTAAAATACATTTTAATTTTCCTTAAAGCATTAACACCAACTTTTCACAGAGGGATTACTTCAGGTGTTTTCTGTACTACTCTTTGCATCGGTTGCGTGTATAAATCTCTTTCTAACAATTGTAAAAAGCACAATTTTTTTTTTTTTTCCTTCTAGTCTCTCAATTCTCTTTGAAACTTCACACACTTAAGAACACTCTTACCACACGCTCCAGTTAGTGGCAGGAGTTTCTTAATTATTGTGGAATTGTGCTTACTTACATTGTTTATTTGCGTTGATGTTCTTTCTGGCGTTGAAAGTAAAATTAATCTTTTGTCTTTGCAGGAGAACAACTGGCCTCTGGTGCAGATGGTATGACATGTAATACAAAATTAAGTCTTAATATGATCTGGAACATATTAGCATTTTTGTTTAGCTTAGTGAATAGATAATATTCTCCTGAGTCTAGTAATTTTTTTTTTCTTCAGGAGGTGAGCTACTAATATGGAAGCTGCATTCTACAGAGACTGGTCAAACATGGAAGGTTTTCAAGACATTAGCGTAAGTCTATGAATTTTTATCTACTTAAGACACAGCTTTTAGATTAATCCCAAATTGATCGGGTACAGTTTGGTAGCACTGCTGGCGTAGGCACATTTAGAGAAGGCAAAATCTGGATTGCGTTTACTATTAGCTAAACTGGAGCAAAATGCTCATCATGTACATGCACAAACAGACACAGACACTACTTGGTTAACATTAAAACTCCACAGATTTGACTATATTGTGATATGTTGGATTCATAAAATAAGAACAAAAAATAATTTTGACTACATTTCTATATATAAGTGTGTCCTTTTTGGGGTTCCGATTTGAACCATTACGCAAATATGATAATGTTTAGACATATGTGCAGTCTATAAAAATGAACAAAATAAGTTTGACTAGATACAAGTGAAATTTCAATTTGTGCTATCCCCTAAGATAGTATGGGGCTCAAGTTGAATCTAGTTTTTGCATGGCCTATTGGGCCCAAAGATTCCACCATTTAGTCATTTTATTGCCCTCTCTATGGACTACACTCTTAACTGGACCTTCTTTCTTCCAGATTCCATCGCAAGGATGTGTTGGACCTGCAATGGTCAACTGATGGTGCATTTCTTATATCTGGATCAGTAGATAATTCTTGCCTTATATGGGATGCGAACAAAGGTCAGCACAAGATACATAATGATATAAAATTTTAGTTAAAATATCTGGGAAAATCCCACCTTAATTGTCATTATTTATGCTTTTCAGGTTCCGTCCATCAGATTTTGGATGCCCACTTCCATTATGTTCAGGGTGTTGCGTGGGATCCATTAGCCAAGTATGTTGCTTCTCTTAGTTCTGATAGAACTTGCAGAATATATGTCAATAAGCCTCAAGCAAAAGCAAAAGGAACTGAGAAGGTAAACTATGTTTGTCAGCATGTAATTACAAAGGCAGAACAGCCATCAGCAGATAATTGTAAGGTTAGTAGACTACAGATCAATCTACTTAATGGAGCACCCTACTACATCTACGAGCAGTATCACATGCTGTTGAAGCTTCTTTATGTTTTGATATGCAGTCTATAAAAAGCCATCTCTTTCATGATGAGACACTTGCATCTTTTTTTCGAAGACTAGCCTGGTCACCTGATGGATCATTCTTACTTGTACCAGCAGGTATTGGCACGAATTATGAACTTCAGATTTATGAATATAAAAAACTCTCCAGGAATGTTGATTGTCTGCAGTATTTGACATTGATTAATTTTCTTGAAAAAGTACCCATAATGTTAAAACAATCTTTTATTTCGTTTAAAATGGTTGCCATGCATTAGTAGTTGTTTTATAGACATGCAGTGTCGTGACAATTGCCCAAATCACTGCCCAATTTGGTGGTTAAGTACTGCTAATTAGGTGCAACTGAACAATGTTTTGAGTGTTTTTTGTTTCATTCTGCAAAACAAAGGGAAAATTGCTCTCAGAACTCTATTCTGATTTATTAGGAATCCCTGGAATTTGTATTATTATTTTGCATAAACACACAGATTTTCTTTTAAATGCTTATAGACGGAAAAGGCCCTTCTGTCATTGCCACCCTCCATCATTTCATCCTTTCATAATTACAACCAATTTCTGAGAGGGAGAACGAGAAACCCAATGTTTTTTTCTTATTGATCTCAGTCCCCTTAATATATCTCACTTGATGATCTTATTGGCTACATAACCAGTTTGATGCCTGAAAATTGACTACCGCTTTATTATGCCACTAGGAGCTTGATTCCTGTACTGTTACACAATGGTTTTTGTGTGTATATTATAATCTTTTTCTTGATGTCTCACTTTTCTTCTTTCAGGATCTTATAAAGTCTCGCCTGCATCTGAAACAATAAACACGGCTTACATTTTTTCTCGAAGAAACCTTTCAAGGCAAGAGAAAGCTACCGGCAAACAAAAGTCCGGCATAAGATAATTATAAGATAATTATAATACATTAAGAAGTCAAACTTGGTGCATCTTAATAATTGTAATGCATAGTTGGTAAACAAGATAGCCATGCTACTTGCTAAAAATTCAATTTGATGTTGGCTATGAGATAATCATCCATGTCTTTCAATAACGTAATGGTTAAACAAACGAATAAAATTTGCAGGAAATTCATTTTGTTCTTTTGTTCATTATCTCAAATTTCACTCTATTGCAGGCCAGCTCTACAGCTTCCTGGTGCTAGTAAACCTGTAATAGCAGTTCGCTTCTGCCCTATGCGGTTCAACCTTCGGGGATCAAATCCATGTACTAATATTTAAACTGTACTTTTTGCCAGGATCGCTTGAATGACATATGATTGTAATAACTTGAACAGTCTTTGATGAATTGTGCAGCTGGATTTTTTAAGCTCCCTTATCGTCTCATTTTTGCGGTGGCTACTCTGAATTCTTTGTATGTTTATGATACGGAAAGTATTCCTCCAATTGCAGTATTGGCTGGTCTTCACTACGCAGCTATAACAGACATTGCTTGGTAAGATAATAACTTTTAATGGACACAATGATACTTTAGTTTCTTTATACTTCTGTTACGAGAGCTGAAAATAGATTTCGGGGCCCAAACGGTGGTCATACTTGCTGTTCACAGGTCATCAGATGCTCGTTATTTAGCATTGTCTTCTCAAGATGGTTACTGCACCTTGGTAGAATTTGAAAATGATGAACTGGGATCACCAATCTTATCAGGTATGGCTCTCCCACGCAAACTATTATCACTTTTTGTTTGACCATCTCATTTCTTAATTGTTTCCTCTCTCAAATTCTTGTGTCAATCTTGTGAGTAGAACAAAAGAAAACTGCGGACGACAGTAGCAATTGTCCTGTTGAGAAGCCAGAAGATTTGGAAATTGAAGAAGCACCAAAAGATGGTCCTGTTGTAGCAAATAACGTGAAAATAGAAGCAGAAAAGAACGAAGGGAAACAAAAGTCAACATCCTCAACTAGTGAACCTTCCATTGGGAATAAGCCTGCCAAAAGGCGCATTACTCCTATTGCCATTGACCCATGACCAATATAATCTAGTCCCATTTTACAGGCTTTACTTTGCTTTTGTTTTGACAATGTTTTGGAATGTGGGACATGTATAATTTTTTTTCTTTTTTTAAAATGTGAAATCATAGATGCTGAGCGAGAAAACTTTTTCCATGAGAACTAGCTTCTCCTAATGCTTTTATCTCTTCTGCTTCCCATAGATATTATAAAGTGGGAACTAAAGCTGATGTAAATGTGTAATGATCTAACCATCTAAATATTTGAAGAGATCTAACTGGCTCAAAGCTGTTTCTATTAACGTTGAGAGCTGGATTATTTTACACAAAACACAAAAATGTAAATGGCAATCGAATTTCCTGGTTTCTATGCGATTGTAGAACACAAATTAATGCCGATTCTTATTGCAGGTTTTTTGTTTTGGTGAAAATGCAACAACCTATCATGGGTTTAAAAAAAAAAAAAATTTATTTATACTTATAATTCTCAACCTATGTGGTAAAAATAAAAAATCAAAAATCAAAATCAAAAGAACTAGTGTATGGAATGGTGTGAGAATTGCGAGGAAATAAAACAAAAATTGAAGCTATGGTTTTACTAGGTTCAAACCGTAAGAGGGAATTTTCCAAAACCCTTTTTTCTGGGTTCAAATATCACACCAAGTTTCAAAACCATCTCAATCAATGGGCGTAAAATTTGAACCAAGCTCACGAATTCAAAACACAAACCTACAAAAAAAAAAAAAAAAAAAAAAATCAATAAAACATTTTTTAATGAATAATTTCAATTTAGTACCATCTATTACAATGAAATTGTCTTTTATTACTTTTCGAGTCATGCAAATCATAATTATTAAAAAAGAGTAAATTCAGCATTTTATGTCTCAAAAATCAGCACCATTAAAATATTGAAATATAAATTTAAAATTATAATAAATACAAGGTTTTAAAAGACAATTTTCTTTATAACACATAATACTATTTTTTTATAGACAGAATACAAAATTGAAATATGCAAAAAGAAAAATACAAACGGCGTCAGCCGTAAAAAAAAAAAAAAAAAAAAAAAAAAGACGCATCAAATACACGTTTTAACCAAGAAAAAACACGATGATTGTACTAAAAACTTTACAAATAATAATAAGGGTAATGAATTTAGAACCTTTATTACTAACATTTTATTTTTTTTATTTTATTTTTATAAAGTGTATTACAATAATTTTATAAATTATGAAATAATTTATTAAAATTAAAAATTTTAAAAATAATTTATTAAATTATGATAAATTTAAATGAAAATGCGTTAAAAATCCGTTAATTTCCCTCATACACGTGTAAGAGGTTCATCGAAAAAAATAAAAACAAAAATAAACGAAATAATAAAAATAAAATAAAAATAAACGAAATAATAAAAAGAAAATAAAAAAGAAACCTAGTGCTCGCTCAGATGTAATGAGTTCATCCTCACTCAATCCCGCTGTGCGAGCGCCGTCCCCGTCGCGTCAGTCTTACCGCCGATTTCAAGCCAAAGCTCCTCAACGGTCGGGTTTTTGTTTTTTGTTTTTGTAATTTTTTTGTTTCCAATTTTTGTTTCAAAAGCAAGTATTTTGCTTCTAAGTCTATTATATTCTATTCTATAATGCGATGATGGGGTTTCATAGATTATTTATTTTACAAATCTCAAAGTGGGTTTCTTTGGAATGAAGATCTTAGCTCATTGGATATGGACAATAATGGTTATTTGGGTTGTGATGATGATATTGAGACCAATTGAGGAAGGATTGGGAACAAATATCAAGTGGAGCCAAATAAACAGGCAGGCCTATTTGTATTAAGTATTAGTATTTGGGGAAAACACAAAATAGGAGAGTTAGAACTTACAAGGAGATATGGATATTTTCGTTAAGTTGTTGACTATACGAATGAAGGAGATATGGACATTGTGTTTGTCATTTTTGTTTCAACTTACTTGAAGTTGGGTTTATACGTTATTCAAGTTTTTTTCTTTGATATAGATGTTAGTTTATGGAATTAGTTTTATGTGGAATTTGTTTATTGTTGATTGATGTTATTTTGTTAAAAGCCTTTCATTCGGGGCTTAGCTACCAAATCTTCCTTTTACAACTATGTAATAAGAACTTTTTTTCTTCCTTTTTTATTTATTTATTTAACTTCAGGTGTTTCTTAGAACTTCCGTTTTGAGGTTCAAATAGTGTTACAAATATGCTGAATCTTCATCGTGCTATGGCCCGTCTAGCCTCAACCTCATTTAGCATGAACTCATCTGCATCAAGAGTTGTCAGTGAGAAAACCCAGTGCGTCTTTCGAATTGGCACTGTGATGCCCTCGGAGAATGGTGTTGATGCTCGTCAGCTTGTCACCTCCCGAGCTTTTTCAGAAAAACCTAGTGGTGTAAATGATGGTGGAGACAAGTCCGCAGCTGAAACGTTTGGTGGTTCTCCGTCAGATGGTCTAGGTTGGGATTCAGTGTCCTCATGGTCGATTGGACTGACCAAGGAGCATTTTGATGGGGAGGTCGCCGGCCATCGTGCCCCTACTTATTCTGCAAAGATAGCTGAGTCGCAAAATATTGACAATCCGGTGAAAAAATTGAGAGAGAAGTACCGAAGAAGTAGGAAGGTAGTGGGTGTTTGGGACAAACGGATGCGGGAGACTGCTATGTTGTTGAAGCAAGTGCGAGAACCGGGTGCTAGAGGATCTTATCTCAAGGACTCGGAGAAGGCCGAGATGTATCGATTGCACAAGGAAAACCCTGAGGTTTACACAGTAGAGAGGCTCGCAAAAGATTATAGAATTATGAGGCAAAGAGTTCATGCCATTCTCTATCTCAAGCAAGATGAGGAAGAGATGGAAAAGAAACTCGGTCATCCTTTGGATGATTCCGTTGAGCAGTTGCTTGATAATTTCCCTGAGTAAGAAATTGGTCTAATTTCATTAATATCATTGAATTGTGGTACAATGTTGGTAGATGATTATAATCATAATCATAATTATAATGCTTTGTGTTTACAATGATTAGGATAGGTTGCATAATGTTTATATGTTGATAGGGTCCTTACTTGGACGGGGAGTCTATTAGCAAATAACAGATACCATGATTCTCCATGAGCAACAATACTCAATCACATTTAGCAGTTCTATAAGCATTTCAACAACTTAGTAGTAGTAAATACCAAACGAAGCAAAATCAAGCATGTGCAAACTAGAAGTCGTTTAGTTCCACTTCTGACTTATTGTTTCTTTTCTAGGTTTACTTTTCCATGGTTCTTAACTTTTTGAGATCTAGATATTGCACCAATATGGTTTGTAGGCCATGAACATTATATTGAAAGCAAAATTCATGTTGAGTTTTTGGTGAATGATTGGTTTAATCTCCAAAGGAACATACATCTTTTGTCCGTGTAGCATCTTACTTGTTTCCTCTTGCAGGTTCTTTATTTCACATGACCGGGAATTCCATGTGGCATCTCTTCCCTACAAACCTGACTTTAAAGTTATGCCAGAAGGTTGGGATGGTATCGTCAAGGATATGGACGAAGTCCATTACATGATATCAAAAAAGGAAGATGAAATGCTTTATCAAGAGTTCCTCCAGAGATTTGAGTTCAACAAAAAGAAAGTAAGTTTGTTTTGAGTTCTTGAGAAAATAAAGTAAAATCAAATTTAAATCGTATGAATATATCTGTAACTGAAACTTTTGGCTACCGTTATGGTAACTGCCTGTTGTTCTGCTTTCTCTTTGGTGATTTGATTTAATTGTTTGAATGATAATTGTAATGTAAAATGCCGTTTAGACTTTCTATTGAGGATGTAATTCATTCAGCAAATAAGTTGAGGAGGATAAAGTTGTTAGATAACGTGGGGCTGATAATGAAGTGATATCACTGATGTTAAATAGTCTTTAATTGGATTGCATATCATAGGTAAATGCTGTACAGGTACTTTGGGTTTATAGAAAAGCTCGATGGGAAGATGGCCAATGTTAAGGGGTTGGGAACATATGATCACGTTTTCATTTCTTTTCAAACGTTTTGGAGATTCCCTACTGATGCAATAGCGTTCTTTGCATTAGAAGATTAATAGAAATTAAGGGTTTGCATAGCATCTATTTTTCTCGTTTATGTGTTTAAGTTCTATGCATTTGTCATAAATCCCTTGTCTGTTCCTTTATGAAACAATTGATGAAATAATGTTTGTATTTCTTGTTGATGTCATTGTTTGATGCGGTTGCATTGCCACACAGATGGCAGGAGAGGTCTTCCACCACAAGTATAGTCGGAGCCGACCTTCAAATGGGTGGAATTTCACAGTCGAGAAACTGGGACCACGTGGAAAGCGTGGAGGTGGTGGCGGCTGGAAGTTTGTCAGCCAGGCAGATGGTTCCAGCCGTCCACTCAATGAAATGGAGAAAATGTATGTAAGGCGAGAAACTCCACGCCTACGACGCAGAATCCTTCCCCCTTTCAAGCATGTTTAGTATAAACTGAGTTATTCTCCTTTCAGATGCTTAGTTTAGGAATCATTTACCTTCTCTGCTTGCTGCTCTTTTCTCTGAGTTATACTCCTGTCAGGGCCTTGTTGGTGACAGTTGTTGCTTATTTTTCTTTTCCTTTTTTTTTTTTTTTTTGGCGCCATTTTTAGAGGCGTGGGATAATAATGGTCTAGAACGAAGAGATAATGTCCCCCATTACTATAAATGATGGTATTTTGTGGTCAAACGGCATAGGATTAGATTGCTAATAGAGCTCAGAGAATCACATTACCTATGATCAAAGATGGTTTGTATTTAAGTTAGTTTTACAACAAATGTGACTGCACAAGCTTCTATGAGGTGAGTTTATCAGCTATTGCAAACTACAAAGTCTGATTTCAACTGTTGATTGTTCAATAAAAAAAAAAAAAAAAAAAAAAATAAATTAAACATGGACTTTGATTTTCCAAAGGGAGATTGATATGAGATTTTCCATTCAATTTTTGGGTGGGGAGATTTGGACTCGAGACCTTGAGTGGAATTGATTTTTAACTACTGATATCATTTTTCTTGAGTGATTCAGTGGAGCCGTACTCAATTGCAATTCCAAATTTTTATTATCATCATGCATGAGGATTTCCAATAGGAGTCCTCATATAAATAACTTCAAATTAAAGAACGGAACTTGCAAAATGGCGTCTGGATAGCAGAGAATAACTCATGAAAAGACTCAATTTTACTCATGAGTTTTCAAAAAGTGACCCAAGCTTTTGTTAGTAAAAAAATTTTAATGTGACAAAGAGTTTTTTAGAAACCTAAAACCGCTCGAATCGTTGAAAAGATATTCTTAAAGTCATTGGAAAGAGGCTGTTCCTGTCAAGATATTTGCTGTTCCTGTATATGCCATTTAGAGTTTAGTTAAATAAACAAAAATCTTGTTTGTTTTTTTTGATTTAGTATAGTTTTAACTCAATTTGAACAATGAGCATAATTTAAACTTGTGTTTAAAAAGCATATAGTCTAAATTATATTCCTCATTTGAATTGAATTAAACTGTTTAACTCAAAGTTTAACTCTCCCTTTGAATTTAATCGTTTAAACCATTTTTAAACAATAAAAAGGTGTTTACTCTCTACTTTTTATACTTATCAAACACAAATTTAAATGTTATTTCCTTTTAAAATTATAATTGGGATGAAGTGGGGCAATCCCCTCATATAGTTAATGCCTACCAAAATTTAAACGGAAATAAGTATGTCCATGGATCATGCATAAAGAGCATGGAATATTTTAGTTGTTCTTTTTTTTTTTGTCAAAAAATCCCTACCAAGAAAGAAAAGAGGGGAAAATGAAAGAAATAAAGGATCTAGGATTTTAAGGATTTTTTTTTTGTGTCACAAAAATTCCTTCTTTTTCTACGAAGTTATGTCCTCTTAACTAGATGTTCATCCTCTCTTTTCAAAAAAGCCACATAGCTTTCAGGCAATGATTCTTGAGCCACCTGATTTCTACAGCGTCTTTTGCAATCATTTGTGCAAAACCTCCCTAAATTTTCACCCAGCTGCACCCAGGGACTTTTTTCAAACCCTTCTCTCATATCAACTCTATAGTCAGCAACATCCTTCCATTGACCAGATAGAGAGGACACGCCGGCAGCCAGTACATAGCTCTGAGGGGGGCTCGGATTTAAGCAGGACTTTCCCAAGCTCATTGTCCGAATAAATAACTCGCCCGCTGTTTCTGCAGGCGCCCAAGAAGCTCCTCAATATGACTGAATTCAGTTCCATCGGCATATTCTTGATGACTTGATAAGCTTCTTCAATTAAACCAGCTCTTCCTGGCATGTCCACTATGCATCCATAATGCTCAATCCTTGGCCTGATGTCGTACACTCTAACCATCTGATCAAAAAACCGTCGACCCTCTTCCACAAGGCCCAAGTGGCTACACGCTGACAAGATCGTAGCGAATGACGTGCTGTCTGGTCTCAACCCGTTTTGCTGCATCTCATTGAACAAGCCGATAGCCTCCTTCCCGGGCCAGGATCCGCAAGAGCGGATATCATGACGGTCCAAACTGCAAATTCTTCTCACGTATCGCGTAATCAAAAACCCTAAACCCTTCCTCAACGTGCCCGCATTTTGAGTACATCTCGCAGTCCCGAGGGCAGCGTCTACCTCAACAGAATTAGAAATAACGTAGCTATGAATGGACTTCTCCACGTCGATATCAAGCGTTTTCATACCGGCAGAAAGTACACTTACCAACGTCACGGAATTCGGCCTTTCCTTAGCAATCCTCGTACCTCGAAACACCTTCAAAGCATCCAAAGGTGCCTTGCAAGCCACGTAACCGGCAATCATAGAACTTTAAAATCTATTTATGAAACCGTTCATTTCATCAATTTAAATTTTATTATTTAAAATTTTTTATTTATAATAAAAAAAATAAAATTATAAATTTAAATTAAAATTTAAATCAATAAATTAAATAAATTTTTAATTTTTTTTATTACAATAAAATTTTTTTTTTATATAAAATTTTTTTTATATTTTAATTTAAAATGAGCGAATTAAACTAACTTAAAATGTATTATATTGCATAATATTTGATTAAAAAAAAGGAAAAGAATTAATTTTTTTTTTCCAATATATGAGATCGAAAGCTCTTGAGGAACCCAGATCTAGAACTAAAACCCAGTCCAGACAAATCTTTCGATATCTCGAGAAACGCTTATCGGAGTAATCGAATCGCCGCCGCCGATGACAGCCTTGGGATCCGATGAGAAGGGAGAAGACATTGTCCTTCCGAAGTTGAACGACGGTGAATCAGACTTGGATGGAGTGTATTTCACCTTGCTACTCGATCAGAAGAGGCGTTTGGGGCCCTGCACAGTGCATGTCTGTGTTAAGGGACGGCTTCATCATCTCAGGTCCAGAAGTAAGAAAGACTTTCAATCTTAATCGAAAAAGAGATAGAAGGGTAAAACAATCACAGAAAATTTTTAGGAAACCCTTCGAATACCAGAACGAAACTTTTGAGAAGTTTTTTTTTTTTTACCCACCAAAAAAAAAAAAAAAAAAAATATATAATTTTATTTAAATTTACGTTTTTTAATTTTATTAAATTAATTTTATTTAATTTAAATAAATATATTTAATTTTAATTTAAATTATAACTTTCCATTTAGGTTTAAAAATTATTCAATAAATTTTTTTCTAAAAAAACAATAATGGACCCGTAAAATCAGATAACGTAAGTCCTTTAAACTTTGCCCGTGTCATTTTTTTTTTTTTTTTTTTTTAAACTTTTATTTTGATGGGTTTTATTTTATCGATTTACATTGAAATTTAAATTTTATTACAGTTAAAAAAAAAATTTTTTTTTTGGTTCAAATAAATCTTTTTTTTAACTCAAATTAAAAATTTAAATTAATAAACTAAATAGACATTTTGTATTTGTCGGTGCAAGATTGTATTATACACCATCACTATGCCACCCAATAAAAATGGAGTCTAATCATTTTTTTACATGGACTACCCGTATCAAAAAGTACCGTAGACCCAAAATTTAGAATTAAGAATTAACAGAAATAAAACAACAATTATTAATGCTTACACCTATATTAAGACTTTGACCTAAGAATAAAATATATATAAAACAAGGAACGTTAATTTCTTATTACACTGTATATTATAGTATATTCAATTTAGAAATACGGTATAATTAAGGGTAAGTAATTTAATGAGTTGGATAATAAATAATAGGTACAAGATAGATTTTGACTCGAGCATTCCAAAAAAATTATGTGTTTGACTGTTTAATAATAGTATTGACACCTTAACATTTTAAATACCTGAATTTTCTACAAAATATTTTGAATTTTCCTTTCCAATGCTAAGTTGGGATGAATAGAAGTTCTCCGTGGCTTATTGTCATCTTTAGGATGTTGATATTTTTTATTAAAAAAAATAAATAAATAACAGAATGGCATTCTTGTTGTCTCTACATAAGAAAAGATTGTCAAAACAACTGTAAATAATTTGGTCAAAATATGCTCTTACACCGAGCCTCCCCAAATATATAATAATGTTTGATCAATAAAACTGTGACTATTTTTCATCATTGTCAACGGAAAACAAAGAAACATTTGTGTTATTTAAAAAAAAAAAAAAAAAAAAAAAAAAAAAAAAAACACAACAGCTCTTATGTCGAAAGCGGATTCTCTAACCGCGGATTTAATCAGCTGACAAAGTGTTAAAAGAAAGGGGAAAAAAATCAAATCAAAATCAAAATAATGGCCATAATAAATTACCCAAAACTTGAGATTCAGCCTCAGGTCTACCAATAAAATCACCGAGAGGCCGGGCCACATTAGGCTTTTAGCTGACTTTTCCTGCATTGTCATGTGGATCAGAGAACTCCACAACTTTCGACCGAAAATTCTGTGTGAAATCTTGTTTGCAACAGACCAGTTAAAAGGGATGTCTCTGAAACAGCAATATGTCCTTCCAAGCTTCATAAAACATCCATGTTATGCCGGAGGATGGCATGACCTTTAAACAGCTTGCACCCCACCCTCTGTAGAGTCCCAAAAGACCTTGCTCCCGAATGACTTCAGAAAGTGCTGCGGCCATGTGTGGCGGACACTTTCCTTGCAAAGCTCCCACCATCAGCCGTTTCCTAGCCACCTCTAGTGGAAAGCTGATTGTACTAGCCGTCAGACCTGCCCATGTACGAGTAAAAAACTCTCATTAACCGAAAGTAGTCACAAACTCACCATCATGAATGAAATCATTTGGCTCTGCAGAAAAGGAACTATGATATAAGGAAAGAAAAGTTTTGGAGATCCTGCATTAGAATCAACTAGTACGTGCTTCGAAAACTCATGGGAGATATGATCTTTACCCTGTTTAGAAAAACAAAATAATAATGATAATAAGTCTAGGGCTGTTCATGACATGCCCGAAGCCGAGGCTAACTGTCTGAACCCATACTGAACTGAATGCAATAGAGAAAGATCTTCCCCTCCCTCTATTTTCTTCACGTGGATTATACCCTTTTTTTTTTTTTTTAACTCCCTATTTTCTTTCCCTCCTACCAAACACAGCCTAAGAGACAACCCAAAAGCACAGAAATATTTCAGTCTCATTTACTCGCTCATTTACATGTTTCGATCAAAATAAGGTTCGTTAATTTAAAAAACAAATATGCAGCGTTTGTTCTTTTTTAAAGAGTATTAATTTCATGATCTTTACATATCTATGGTACTGAGCAAACAAATGGACGAACAAACTTTAAGTGCATGTCTTAGACATAGGAGAATCTCAAAAGCAACTTGTATTCATCCCATTTCTAAAATATCAGAAGCTGAAGTGTTTTATTTCTCAAGGTTCTCACCTGCAAGGGCTCCAATCACGAGCATCTCTGGACGGTTTAGAGATTCCTTATTTTTTGATTGGCAGCAAGATTTCTTCATCGTCTCGTACATAAAATAATAACATGTGCTATAGGGAAGCATTCCTATCAGCGTAGGCGAAAGACCAGCATAGAACGCGCCAATTCCACCATCCTTATAAATCTTGCTGATTGCAATGCTTAAACTAGGATATGCCTCAGGACTTACAGTCAACCGATCCTGTTCACGAAAGTAAAAGGAAAACTGTCAATTCTGGAGCAAAAATACCGTATAGCAGAAAGACATTATGCATCAGGCAGTTCAATCATCACGAAGGAGAAACAAAGTCAACACACTAATTCTGAGGTAATATTTTAGTTCTTGAGAGTGAAAAACAAGTTGACACACACGTAAAAAGAAAAAAGAAAGTAACCAGAGACCTCGAATATCGTCACAAAACATGGCATAAAATATGATCAGCAGAATGCAAACGGCTTATAACTGAGAATGGATGAATTAAAGATTCCACAAGAAAGAAATACGAGTAGACTCGACTCCAGAGATTTGTATCCTTCGTGGGGGGCCCATATACTAATAATACCTTTAAAACTTCAAGGGGGTGACACACAATCGTGCCGGAAACTCCAGCAGCAGCACCAGCCACGGCTACAGGAGAAATCCAAGAAAGAGGTAAGTCCAAACTGAATTTACCGATTTGCAACTTTGGACCATCACCCTGCTTCCACTTCTCTTGTGCTGATGTCATTGCTCGTTTAACACACTCAAATGTACTGAGCTCAATTGCCTGCGTGGGGATTATACGAAGCATATTGATTGCATTGCCGGCCCAAAGTCCTGTCCAACCCTGCTGCTCAATAATCTCAAGGAAACTACCACTGATGTTTTTGGATCCAACACCAACAACCATTCTAGTCCTGCACACATCATGTGATATATCATGAATTATGCATCGATGCAAACAGATGGCACAGCTGCAGAATAGTTGTAAATTCATAAATTAAAAACAAAGCAATCTTCGGTAGAATCTTCAACTTCCTAAATTGATATGGAATTTTCAACTTTGTAGTTCAGTGTGCTAGTACAACCGATTCAGCTAGAAACTGCAAAACTATCCTAAAAATATGCAGAGGAAATGTACTAGCTTTAAGAATATTTCATTAACAGAAACTCAAACTAATAAAGAGCCCAAAAGTTCAGCAATCTGCTGGCGCTTGATCAAATCCTTTGAGAAGGTAGAAACACAAGGAAAAAGTGGCCTAAACCGTTTCCAAAATGCTACGGCCGACATAACCCTATTACTTTCTGAGTATTCACACCCGTAAAGCCCATAAAAGAGTTCATTCTGTTCATAGTCCATATTTAAATAAATATATGAGTTCCAAAGATGTATGGCAGGTGTTCTTGATAAAAGAATGGAGAATATGATAGCAGTTTAGGTTGATTATCTTCTTTTAAAAAAAAAAAAAATAGAAAATAAAAAAATAAAAAGAAACGCATAATTATTATCTTTGACAATCAAAGAAGACATCTTGTTTTAACGAAATTGCCTACAACCTTTGTGAAACAATGATGTTCCTATGAACTTAAATGCAAAGCCACAGATGTTTACTTTAGGCCTTTGACTGTTGAATGAGCTTCAGAAGTTGGCTAAACCAGTTTTTCAGGGCAAGTATACTCCACTTGCTCAGTATTTTAAAGCAATATTTCCATCCGGGTTACCAATCAATTTAAATATCAAATTTTAGTAAGATAAATAAGAAGTGAAAAAATCAGACAAATGAGGAAAGTCAACCTGATGGTCTCAAGAGGTGCAAGAACAGCTTTTGTCATAGCCCCTGCTAAAGCCCCACTAAGGAACTCGGCAACTTCTCTTGTTCTAAAAAAATCCTGCAGGACGTCAAATCACATCTTAGTGACACCATCGGTAGAATATTATGCTAATTGTTTTCTTTGTTTCTTTGAGCCACGAAATATATGTCAAAAGTACAAAGCTGCACAAAGAAATTGATGCGTTCAAATTATAATAATACAAAATAATCAAAAAAGCCTTATAGCACCCAGAACTCAGAAACAGAGCACGAGCATTAGCTAGTTCTCCCCAGATTTCAAAGAAATATACTGGTTAGACTAGATAGGAATAATTGCCAAATCTGGTTTGTAGTCTTTGATTCCCCATGTCTTGATGTAATCTTTATGTCAATTTTTTTTTAATAACATCTTGTAACTCCGTGATTGGGATAGTTTGTTTCCAATTCGCTCGTTCAATTGAAATTATTTCTTCTTATGGTGGTTTAGTATTTGAGAGAACTAGTAGAAGAGAAAAAATCACATGAAAATGGTTAACAAACACATTGCAGCTGCTTGCATCATTCTTCTCCAGAAAGGAGCATGAGGAATTAAAAGGTCAACATGACACTAGGGAATATTGGTCACAGAATTAAGATCTAATTAGAGTGGATCATGAAATAAACGCAATGCTGAACGGCTGAAAATGACAGAGCGCTAGTACTAGCAAACTACAAGCAGGATCTATAAACCTCTAAATAAAAATAGGTTGTTTTCCATTAGACTCTAGCTGCTAAGGAAAAAGATCGGTGTTGTGGAAAACAGTCTCCACAACTTACAATAGGATCAAAAGGTGCAACAAAGGTGAGTTTACCAACTTGCTTCACAATTCTCTTTGCAGTCAAACACAACAAGCCCAGTCCAATACTACACTCCCTTTAAACAAGTTCATGAAAAGGATTAGTCTAATTTTGGGAAATAAGGAAAATAACTCTCATTATTTTCTCGGAAAACAAGCAGAGACAAAGTGACCACACGTAGAGCGAAAGAACTAAAAGGACGCCAGATCAGAAGCCATAACAAGGGAGATCAAAAGGTCTATTATTTGGCATTTTTATCTCTTAGAAAAGAATGGCTATGTTCAAACAATTCATGAGTGACAAGAACCCAGATTAAAAAGTGCTCTATGTTCTTCACAGACAAGAGTAGAACAACATTTCTTGTTAAAACAAAAAATAAAATAAAATAAAAAATAGTTTCCTTATTCTTCTTCCTTTTATCATGTCAAGGAGGAAAAAAGAACATTTAAAAGGCACCTAGACAGCATCTTCTTAAGATTGGGACAAAAAGAAAAAGTTCCCTCCTTTCGTTCATTCTAAGCCTTTCATAACCGGATTTTGAAATTCTAACATAATCTCTCTTCTTCTCCTTATTCCCTGTTCTTTCTGTTTCTCCTCCACTTTCTCAGCAAACAAACAGAAGAGACAAAAAGGTCTATTATTCGGCATTATTAATCTCTTCACAAAAATGGGGTTTTCCCATAATTCCCAAATAACCAAAAAACAGATTAAAAAGTTCTCTTCACCTTTTTTCTTTTCTTTTCTTTTTTCTGGGCAACCAAACAGACAACCAAACCAGCAGAACAAAATTTCTTTCATTTAAAAATAATAACCAAAAAAAGGGCGTTACACCAAAAGCACGGCCAAAATCTGGGGATTGCAATCGGAGCTCGAAAGGTGAGGAAATGGGCTTTTCGAGGTCGAGATCTTTAGGAAGAAGCATAGCGGTGGCTCCATAGACGTCTCCAAAAACCCCATCACTCAACTTCTTCTGCTGCTTCTTCATCACCTGTGATTCAAACGCCATTAAAACATAAACAAACAAAAAACCAAGCTCTCTTCTAATTCACATGGTGAGTGTGTGTGTGTGTGTGTACACACACACATACAAATAATGTGTAGAAAATGCGAAGAATAAAGAAAGAGAGGAAAAGGAGGTTTTTGGAATTAACGTGCCTCAGAGAAAGAGAGGGACGGGGGTTTTGGAGACATTTGTTTGATTTTGTTTTGGAGGGCAGTTTTTTGTTTTTTTTTTTTCCTCTCTTTTTTGTGTTTTGGGGTTGTCGTTCTTCTATTAATAATAAATTAATAATAATGTTTGATGAAAATTAAATTAATAATAATGTTTTTCTCGTTTTTTTTTTTTTTTGTTTTTTTTCCTTTTTTGTTTTCAGAGTTGAAAAGAAAGCAAGCCACGAGTCGTTTGTTGTTTGTGAGGTCTTCTCTTTTGGGTTTGTTCGGTCGGCGCCTCCGCAAAAAGAAAAAAAGACTTTTCTTTTTAGAGTTGGGTAACAGTCTTTTTACTAATTATTTATTGAGAAATTAGATGTGGTGACTGGAATTTCACCTTCGCAATTAATAAGTAGTCATTGCTTTTCTAAATTGAGAGAATGGCAGATAGTTTTAAACATAGAAATTGAGCATCAAATTTTACCCTAATCTCTCAACTTTTCTCTCATCTCTCGTTCCTAATCACGAGCATATCTCTAAAACTTCTCTCGTTATAAGATTTTTAAGTCAAGTGTTAATATTAACTGGTTTAAAATCTTATAAAAAAAGAAAATTTGAGTTTAAGTGTGGAAAGATGCGAAAAAATCTCATAAAACGGCAAGGTGTTTAAAAAAAAACAATATGTATAAATAATAAATATAAGTTTTGATTATGTTAATAATCTGCAAGATATAAGAAGTTGAAAAAACATTTTAAAATTATTACTACTTTGATTAAATTTTTTAGCACCGTCCCATCACTAATTATTAGTAATGCTTTAATTATTTTCACAACTAATTATAAAAATGAAACAAATGATTATTTTGAACAAGTGCACTATCATAATGGCTGATAATTACTGTAGGTACAAGAAGAATTTGACATGATAATAATAATAAAAATAGTAAATAAAAACAGTGTTATTTTTTAAATACCTTTTTATTAAAAAATGAATTCATCCGTTAGTTATAATTAGAAATTGGAATGAACTTCATGACTACGTAGCTAGTTGATTCCAACTAAGTTGACTCCCTACAAGTCAATAAAAGATCTAAAAGTCCAATTGGAGATTTTTTTTTTTCCCCTACATCTCTTTGATGATAATCAAAAAGAATGTTTTTGCAGGGATGTCCCTGATTTTTTGTGTTTGACAATTTAATCTCTGAACTAAAGTTTTTGATAATTGACCCTTCTAATTACAAAATCTACTGCACAGCTAGTCATTTTAGTAACTGGCTTAAGGATTTGGACGGCTTCATCCCAGATAAGGAGCATCTTATGAGGCATAATCATTTTTTTGCTTACAATAAGAGAGAATAAGAGGGAGAAAGGAGCAACCACTTATTAAAAGAGATCGTGCTACCACACTACCACCGTCTCTCATGAGCTAGTAATACCCATCGCGATATCATATTCACGTGAAAATCAAGGTCGTTATCCCCTTGACTGCCGAATCTTGTGGGGGCTAGAGTTTTTTTCTTTTTTTTTTTAATTGTTTGGGAGTTTTAATTTCCAATTTGAATGAAAAAGACTGACAATACCCTAGTTATAAATATAAGCTAATGTGCAAGTCATGTGTAAAAAAAAAAAATCCAAAACCGCGGAATACTTAACGAAAATTGTCAAAAGAACCACTAATATCATATGATTTTTAAATTTAAAAGATCAATTGTTATGAAATTTAGTTCAAGGACTAAATTGTTAAGTACAAAAAGTTCAAGGGATGTCCATCTAAAAGGGTCTGAAAAGAGTTGTTTTGAATTTTGGATGAAAATGCGAAAATGAAAAATCAGTGTTATGGGTCTTAGTCAGTGACCCAAAACCCACGCCATTGAGCTTTTTTCTTTTTGCTTTTCTTGGATAGACTTCAATTCCATTTCATACATGACTTTGGGACCATTCAAGAGAAGAACCGACGGAGGTGGCGGACCAAAAGAAATAAAAATAATAATAATAATAATAATAATAAAAGAAATAAGCTCTCTTTTTTTTTTTTTTTTTTTTCTCTCTTGCTAAGAAGAAGGAAAGAAGGAAACGGGACTTGAAGAATTGCCTTAAACTATTTCTGGTGATCTCTTTCTACCTGTAACCATCATCTAAAAAGTTAGAGCTGCCACTTGTATATTTTTGTATTTGGCTGTATTACTCATTTTGGATTGTTATTAATGTTTTGTGCTTTTTTCTTTCTTTATTATGTTCTTTTTACACCAAAAAAAAAGAAGGCTTTGGCTTCATTAGAGTTAGATATTAAAGGTACACATTATTTTACAACCCAAAAAATGGCATCAATTATCAAATCTCCGGGCCAATTTGGAAGTTTCAAGTTCGCAAATATGAGAAGAGATTCTACTTTTTTTTTTTTTTTAAATATCTTTTTCTATTTCTCACGTCATAAATCATTAAAAAAAAAAAAAAAAATCATATCAATGTATGCTATTATTTCGAAAAGTGCTTTTCATATGTACACTGTTGATTCAATACTCAAGTAATGAGAATCACAATATATAAAAAGTCCATCTAAGCTGCGAAGAACTTTTTTTTTTTTTTACTGTCCATGAGAAACTAGTCCACGAACAACTAACCGGCCAATTCCTCTAACCAATTAATCTTAATCAGCTCATCCTTTGAAAAGGGTTAAAAGTCTAAATGGCGCATTCTAGTGTCAACATTATTGTATTAAAAAGCTTCTAGTTTGTAATGAAATCCTTTTTCACCTAAATAAAAAATAAAAAATTAAAGACCGTCTATGCCAAGAATATCGGATAATTTTGTTTTGATGGAGAAAAAATGATAATTAAAACTTGAAAAAGTTAAAAAGCCACAACAAAATGACTTGTGCAACGTTTAGACGGAAATAATATGGTGGCTTAATCAACCAAAGATCTTTGACAGCGTGAAGCGAAAAGCGTACTGGCTTTTTACTCTTGAAACAAAAACAGTCTTTACTAAAGGTTAGTTTTTTTTTTTTTTTTTTTTTTTTTAATTATTGTTAGCCGATGTTTTCTAGTTAGTTGCAACGACAACAAACAACAGAAACTACACTCAAACAGTTGAGCAATAAAAAAGGATACAGAAATACTAACATGAACAGAAACGACAAACAAAATGAGTGCAATGAGGAGCTAAGATGAGGAGAGAGGGATTGGCTTGACAGCGCTTTGTATTCGCCGAAACGCCGTCCTTACTCTTTCCTTGAGACCCTCATTCTCGCTTTCAACGTCCCCACTCTGCTTATCAAGCTGTGCCACATTCCCATCAACATTAATCATTATCTTGCCGTTTTCTCCGAGCTTCACATCTCCAAAGAGAGATACGAGAAGCGCGTAAATCACCTTCTCTGCCTTCTTCTCGTTATCTTCCTCAGTCTTGGTATCCTCGGATTCAACAACTACTTTGGGGACCTCTCGGTTGATATTTAAAACCAGAGCCACAACGGAGTCTGATACCATGTCACTAATAGGATCCGATGTCCAATGAAGTGAAATGTGTTTGTCTGACTCGTGCTTCACCGTCACGCGATCATGCACTCGCAGTGTTGGCACACCAGATTCTTCATCTGTTGAAGATTCTACACTGTCGTATATCTGCTTAAGCCGGTGCTTTATCACGCTGAAGGCACTGGAATACGGGATAGTTATTCTCTGAGTAATGTTCGCTGTTGCTAGCTGCGAGAAGACATGGAGATCGTCGGGAGCCATTATCTGATAGCTGAACCCTTTCTTTACTAGTAGACCACTGACAATATCACCAACTTCTGGGGTCTTCTCAGCCAGCTTCCCAATAGCTTTGGCCATTTTCTGCGAGTTGAAATACATTTCAACTGATTGGCAATTTTTTGGGGTGAGAATTTTAGTGTTACGGTCCGCGAATTGAGTCATAAGCTTCTGTTTGAGCCTCCCCATTTCATTTGCTTCTCCATGAACAAGAATTATGTTAGGAGGCCTCAACTCTTCCAAGAATGCACTTGTTTGGGCAGAGTCCGCATGGGCGGAGAATGAGATATAATGGACTTGCATGTTGAGAGGAGCAGTCAGTCCATTCATGAGAGTGACTTCTTTTGGTTCATTGATGATTGTTTTAGCAAGAGTCCCTTCAACCACGTAACCTGGAATAACGCAGGCGTTTCTCTTATCAGAGCACCACATATCAAAGAGTTGCCTCGACAGCCCACTCTGAAGCCCACCAGGGCTGGCCATGACTACTGACGGGCCCACGTCCTTAAAATTCTCAATGCTCTTAAGTGGAGATATGTGCTTGAAGATGAAGGGATTCGATTTTGCATTTCTGATCCTGTCATTCATTGATAGCGTGTATGTCTCGTAAACAGACAAGCATCGTTTTGCAAGCGGGGAAGCATAATATATTGGAATGTTCTGGAGCTCGGGATGGTTTGACCAGTACTCATCAAGGATGAGGAGGAGTTCTTGGGCACGACCAAGAGCAAATACAGGAATTAGGACACGACCTCCCTGAGAAATGGTTGAGTGTATGACATCAGTAAACCGCTTCTCTCGGATATTTCGAGGTTGATGATGCTGGACACCATAAGTGGATTCAATTATGCATACATCAGGGGAAAACTGTGGGGTCTCTGCAGCACGGAGATGTCGGTCTTCGTCACGTGAATAATCTCCAGTATAGAGGACTCGAACACCAGCGATGTCGACCATAAACATAGCAGCACCAAGGACATGACCAGCTGTGTAACACCAAAATCGGATTCCATTCACTTCCACTGTTTGGTGGAAATCAATAACCTGTAATTACCATGAATTGTAAGAAGATAGTCACAAAAAAAAAAAAATGCTCATGGCTTTAGGAAGGCTACTAAGCTTTCATCACTGATTTTAAAAAAGACAATCAATCTCTTGTTTCTATCAGCCAGCAAGTATCAACATTATAAGTTCTAAACATAGACATGTTGCACAAGATACACATTCTTCTTGAGTTGAACTTTAGCACCATCACTAAAATCCCTAGTGTAACTTCTTCAGAACAAATGTTTCCTTTCAGAAAAGTCCCATTTACCCAAAAAATAAAGTCAACAAAGACACACCGAAAATGAATATCAGACATTAAGAATCCTGTTATCATGCTATGCTAAAAGAAGACAATGCAATAAAAGATTAATCAAGTGTAGCAAGATGATCCAAAAAATTTTTATTAAATATGAAAGAAAATAAGAGATAGAAGAATGCATGAGGAGAATATCACCATCCAGGTAGGTGAGCAAAGTTCAAACTTTATATTTTATGTAGATAAGACTTTCAACGAAAAATCCAGATAAAATTCTGGATACATTCTTTTTTCAGAAACAATAATTTTGCTAAAAATATAATTATTGAAAAAAAAAAACGTGGATAATGACTCTCAAAAGAATGCTGGTAATGGCAACAATAGAAATCCTAGATGAGATTCCACACATGCAGCTAAGATGGTACTCCAGTGGGCTTGGGACGCATGTAAAGAACTTGAATTACTACACTGCTATAAAAGCCATTTTAGAGGGCCAGGGTTGCTGCAGCTAGGAGAGAAGAGAGAGAGAGAGAGAGAGAGAGAGAGAGAGAGAGAGAGAGAGAGAGAGAGAGAGATGAAATGATGGTATTTTATGGGATCTAACCTTTATACATACAGAACATATATTATCTAACCTAGAACCCAGCCTGTGGTAATGCGTGATGCCTTTTACCACGAAATCAGAAATTAGACATAACATGCATAATAATAGTCAAACTTTTAATACAGCAGTGTCTAAGATACTCTAGCATTTGATCATGTCTTAAAACGTTAATCATAACTTCTCAAACCAAATCAAAGCTTAAATATACAAGCACTGACAAAATAAGAATTAAAACATACAAATGTTTATCTGACATACACGTAAAATTTATTTCTTTATATATACTTGAGCATTTCAAAAAACTAAAAAAGTTATATAATGTCTAACTACATTTTATGAATTAAGCATAATGAAATCAAGAGAAAACAACACACCTCAATTTTGTCCATGGACCGATTTATGTCCTGTTCGTCATACAACATATCTTCAACTGAAACCTTGCTCACTTTTACATAATCTGTTAAAAGCAACTTGTAGATAGCCTTTGTTGCGTAAGTCATGAAGACACGACCTTTGAATGTGGTCTAAGAATAATAAACGTAAAATCAATTTCCAATAAACCAATAAAAATAATAGAGTAATTACACAGAATTCAATAAGTGAGAAAACCTTTTCCAGAAAATAAGGAAGAGATGCAGCATGATCCAAATGGAAGCTGCAAACGAAAAGCACAAAGCCTTGAATGAATGACCAAAAAAAAATTCACAAAGATGAAGAGAAAACTTTAAAACACCACATCAATTTAAAGTGGCACTTGAATCTAACATATACATGCAGTCCAATCCACTACTTTGTAATACAAATTATACAGGGAAAAAACATGCAACATCTGATTTTGAGAAACTGACCATGCTTTCTATTCCTTAACGCAATCATTATCCTTATGCAATGTTTTTACTTTAACAGGTTGCTAATGTCAATCGAGGACAACAAGTGCACATTATAATTGGTCAGGTCAATAAGTTTTTATCTTTTCGTATTCAATATTGTCTACTCACATTGAATCCTGTCTTTCTGATACTTTCCACTTTCACATTATATCGAACATACAATGTGTCCATGTCTCTTTCTCAACCATAACCCATAACCCACATCCCATCCTTTGTCTCTTTCTCAACCATAACCTACTAGGAAAGGTATGTATAACCTAGGTGAGGAAAGGGAGGACCCTTGTCTAGGCGTGTTTGGTATGAATTTCCTTCCTCCTAAAACCAGTTTGACTTTGGAAGGATCAAAATTGGAGTCTAGAAAGGATTTTGAAACTCTCTCTCAATCCATCCCCTCCTACCAACTAACCATAGTACGAGGAAAAAGTGGAAGGAGGGAGAGGGGTGAGGTGATTAGTAGAAATATTTTGGAACCCATGGTTGTTTGGTAGGGGACAAAAGAGAAGGCAATGGATTGCATAAGGGATTTCAAATCCTTCCAATAACCCCAATTTCAATCTCCCCATATTTGGAGAGATTAGAGGAAATCCATACCAAACACAATAAGATAAAGGTCCCCCCTTCCTCTCTATTTTCCTCACATATCTGATATACCTTTCTTTCCTTCTAATTTTCTTTCTCCTATTACCAAACACAGCCTTAAAATCCATCCACAGATCATCTCACTCTGTCCTCCTATCAAACAAGGCCTCAGTCCCAATAACCCAAGTTTATGCCACCATTAAAGCACACAACTTTATAAATGAATAACAAAGCCATCCTATCCACTACTAGATCCAATTGTACTATATCAAACTGAGAACAAGCATTTCATACAAAAATCCAATGCCAAAAAGAAAAAAAGGGATATATGTCTATAGGATAGAACTAATTAATTATCAACATTATCTTGGTGTATAATTCATGAAAAATAAATAAATAAATAGATAAAAAGAGGTACATACTGAGTAATGAGAAGGACGTCGACAGTAGAAGGATCAATCTCATCAAAGTAGGGCAAAGCAGCCATGCCCGAGTAAGCTGGATGAATTCCGCAATCAAACTGAAACCCAAAAAAGAATGAACGAAAAAATTACGGGAAAAAAACCTAAAAAAATTAGAGAATTAGAAATGAATCACAAAACAGAAGAAGAAGATCGATAACAATGGCGGACCAAAACAGTTTTGGACTTGAAGGACATGTAGACACAAGAGCGGCCAACTTCATTGCCAGCCCCTAAAGGAGTAATAACGAGCTTGTCCTCCTCTCTCGCCGCCAACGAATCCCTTCGCTTCAGAGACGCCGGTTGTCCTGTCGTCGAAGCCATTTTCTACGCCAAAAGCAAAAAACCACCATAGCCGAAATGCTTATTATCGGAGAGAAATCAGAACGAGCGTAAATTGATTCGCAGAGAAGAAGAAGAAGCAGAGAAATGGAGCTAACCTGCTTTGGCGGTCGGTGTGGAATTCAAGCAGTGGAGAGAGAGAGAGAGAGAGAGAGAGAGGAAAACGAAGAGAGAGGAAAACGAGTGGGAAGGAAATCGAGGAAACGACGTAAACCCTAGAAGGGTTGTGTCGGTAATTTTTGGTTTGATTTTATTTATAAATTTGGAAGATTGCATCTACACCCCAATCTATTCACTTTTTACATAATGATCCTCACTTTTAATTTTGATAAAATGCACCCTGAGTTTTAAAAACGGTAGCAGCTAGAGTCTAATAGCTAATGATGTTAAGAAGTTAATAATTATTGTTACTTTTTATTGCCAGGTTTAACTATATTTGTATTTATTTCCTATTAACAAAATTCTTTATTTTAGTTTTAGGTAACTTACTTTATAATGTGCAAGTTATAAGTAAAAAACCTTCAACCTAATAATGGGTTTGGCTGATGACGTGTACAGTGGAGGTTTGAAATTGGATGCCATCATGCAAATGATTTTTGAAAATATTTTGAAGGGTTTTAAAAGTAGGACTTGTTTAATTATTCTTTAAATATTATCCGTGTGAAAACTTTAATTATCATGCTTGTTTATATTTATGCTTTTAACTTCAAAGTAGAATCTGGATTGTAATTAAAGGTGTAAGTTTAGTTGTTTAGTTAAGTCAAACAAACCAGTCTGAAAACCACTATTATTAACTTAGTCTTGTCTGAATTTTCAGGTTGGATTAAGCTGAAATTTCAAATCCGAAACCTTATTTGAGCCGGTCCCCCTTTTTAAAAAATAAAATAAAATATGACTTATAAAACTCTACACCGACCCTCTTTAATATTATCATTATTATGTTGGATTAGAACCTTCATAAAACTATCATGTTTGGAACCACAAAGTTGTTCATATTTTCCGCTTAACTAGATGCAAATCGAAAGAAAAAGTGGTTTATAAAAATAGTTTTCAAAAAAAAAAAAAAAAAAAAAAAAAACCCCAAAATTTTGATAAAAAAATGTCTTTATGAACTGCTTTCTCATTAGAATCTTCATAAATTGTATGTTCTAAATGGTCTGTCAATTGGATTGAGTTGGGCGTGCGTGTATATGTATATTTATAACATGTGTGTGTCTGGTGTATATGTATATTATGTAATTAATATTCTACCAAAAAAATTAATATTCATATTTTATGATCCTATAGTTTCACTAATTTGCTGCGAATAAAAATCAAATTATAGAAAATCGAAAATAAATCCGAAAATTGTTCCTCTAAAAAATTAATTGTCTATTCATCATTTATAAGAGTTGTGAGCATAATTAGTATTCTTATTATTTCCTTTAATGCTAGACTATTTATATTCGTGTAAGTTACAACCTTTAATCCAATCATAGAAGAACAAAATATACATTTATATGTGCACATTAGTATATAGTTCGGCCAGCAAAAAAAAAAAAAAAAAGGCACGTTGTGAGAAAAATGTCATCTATAAGGATATTCGTATTAATATGTGAATGGTGTCAATTTATCTTTTGCAAGTTTCAATGGTAAGAAAAGAAAATAATCAAAAAAGGGCTTCATCAATCATTGCTCATCAACATACCCCCTTGCTCTCTATTGCGACTTCTGAAACCTATTTTGCATCATGTAAATTTACGTTGTCTTGCTAGGTGCGTTAAGTTTTGGTGTTGCACTCATAAAATGTACGACAAATATTTAAAATGTGTCGAAAGATGCTTGTTAAAATGTGGTTTCCTTCATTAAATAATGCTCAAGATTTTCTATAATGTTTTTATTATAAACATCATTCTCAAAAATTAATATTCATATTTTATTTATGTTTTTTTTTTAAAAAAAATATTGTATTAATTGTCTATTCATCATTTATAAGAGTTGTGAGCATAATTAGTATTCTTAATTTCTTTACTAGACTATTTAACGTGTAAGTTACAACATTAATTTACCAAATGCCATGATACTATAAAAAAAAAAAAAAAAGGCACAAAAAAAAAAAGGATATTCCAAAATTTTGAACTTTCAATTTATGCTTTTGCTTTCTTTCATAGAATATAATATTTTAAAATGATTTTTTTTTTCGGTATAAAATTAAAAATGAGATTGCTTTGAGAATCATTATGAGACTGATTTTAAAATTACATTTGATTAATTTTTTAAGATATTATTTTAAATATAATAAAAAAATCGTATTTAATTATAATCATTAATTAATATATTATAATGTTATTAATAAATATTAAAAAATAAAAATAAAAAAATAATTTTAAACTGTTTTATAATTCTTTAAAAAAAAAAAAAAAAAAAAAAGAGTCAAAATACTCATCAGATCTATTATACAAGGAATAGGACAATTCACAAAGCTTGTTGCTAGCCTAGATTGTGTAGCATCCTAAATTTGGTAAATCCCTCAAAACATAACAACAAAAAAAACGTTACACCAGATGCATTGCTCTCCCCAATTCACCGCAATGGTTTCCCTTTTCTCAAACCCATCCATCAATAACATTCTAATTTATACCTCCTTTTGAACTTGGTCAGAGTCGGAGGATTCAAACTCTATACTTTATAGTTGAATCAGACGTAGAATTAATGAATTATCGTTAAACTATCCGTGCAAGCACTCGTTCCATTATACTTTCAATCACGGAAATTGGAATCCTCCGCCACCGCCGCCATCCGCGGCCCCTCCCTCAGGCGGGTCAATGGCCATCCAAAGCAAAGAAAGCGTGATCGCAATAAGCCCTGACCAAACAAACACAACTGTCGGCGTCTTTCTTCGCCGCCCCATCAATCCCTTCGCAAACGGGTACAAATGAGCCAAAACCCAGAAGCTAAAGAACGCCCCGCCCACAAACTTGCTCCACTTCGGCACCGTACTATAGATCGTCCTTGAGAATGCCACAACAATGGCGATTATGTTCACCATCGCGATCACGATCGGCGGAATCATCAGTGAGGTCCACTTCACCAGGTACAAGTCGGCGTAGATGTCGTCGTTGTCTTCTCCGGCGGATTTTGAGGTCAAAGTGAAGGAGATTTCGATTCCGGCGATGACTTTTAGAAGGCCTTGGACGACGGCGGCCAAGTGAGCGCTTGTTCCGGAGATGAGCCAGAACTGTTCGTTCCTCCACCATTCTTCTAGTCCGACGCCTGACCATTTCACCTCCAAGATCGCAAGTCCGATTAGACAGATCGTGATGATGAGGAGGTAGATGAGGAAGGAGACGTTTAGGGTTTGGACGATGAAGTGGCCGGATAAGAGGGAGAGCGCGGGGAGGAAGCAATAGACGATGAGGAAGACGGAAGTGAAAGGGTAGATTCCGACGTTGAGGTAGGCCAGGCGTTGGAGGAACTTGAGGCGTTTGGATGCCAAGAAAGCGTTGTTTCTCGAGAAGAAAATCTCAACGGAGCCTGTCGCCCATCGGAGAACTTGGTGGAGACGGTCGGTGAGGTTGATCGGAGCTGAGCCGCGAAAGGCGTCGCGTTTTGTGATGCAGTAGACCGAGTGCCATCCCCTGTTGTGCATTCGGTAGCCGGTGACGACGTCCTCCGTGACGGAGCCGTAAATCCAGCCCACTCGATCTCCCCATTCAGTTTTGTCTTCATACCTGCCATGGAAGCAAGCGTTATTGATGCATAGTTTGTGTTTGATGAAATGCCCGAGAGAGTATTTATATGGAAATTCTTGACGTACCAACATGAAATGACTGATACGGCTTCTGCAACACTGGTGGCATCGAGCGGTTCACGAGGAACACGCAAGGCGCCTGGGGGCCGGCCATATCTGACTGCAGGATGGTCGGCGAGGGGGCGGCCTTGGAACTCTGATATGGGTATGGATTCAGCCAGCATTGTGGAATTTCCAAAACGTTTGGGTAATAGATGCATATCAAGCTCGGGGTCGAAGTCGCTTGGTGTCAAGGGATGTGTCTTGGGGTCTTGTTTTTGAAGCATCTTGTCCGGTTGTGGGGGGTCAAAACCGTAGAGAGCAAATCGCCTAAACATGCATCCAGTCCCCACGTAAACTGGGCCCTGCATAGTGTTTAACATGATTGTATTAATATGAAGTTTCAATTAAAAATTTCAAGACAAGACAAAAACAAAATTTATTGATCAGACTTAAAATAGTATTTGGAAAATGAAGAAAAGCTAAGAAGTACCTGAACACCATCAAGAGCACGCATGTTTCCATCAAAGAAGACAGTATTGTGATTAGCATAACGATCGGAGGGATCAATGCCTTCAAATCTTTGAGGGAATTGAATGTAGCAAATGTTTTCTCCACCTCGGTCCATCATGAAGCACATTCCTTCTCGAATGGCTTTGCAGTTGTAGATGTAGTGGTCACAGTCAAGGTTGAGAATGAAGGGGCCATTCGACAAAATAGCCGATGCCCGTACCAATGCATTCATGGCACCCGCTTTTTTATTGTGATCGTAGCCCGGTCGCTTTTCACGAGATACATACACAAACATTGGCAAGCGTATATCAACATCAGTAAAGTCTATGATCTTATCATCTGCACCTCCCATTAGTGGATCACTACTAGGATGCTTCAACATCACCTGCCCATTGTGCATTGTTTTTCTATCATTAGAGACGATTTTAAAGCATAGTTAGGGTCTATTCACTTTGTTGATTCGAATTTGTAATTTGAGTTGAGATGTGATTTTATGTAAGAGTTTTTTACTGTAGTAAAAAAGTTAAATGTGACTATTTCTGAAAAAAAAATTTACTATAGTAAAACTCAAATTCTAAACTCGAATCGGTGAAGTGAACGGGACCTTAAAATTTGAAATTAACTTGAGACGAGTTTATTAGCTATATGCATACAAGTTATCATACGTTTTCTTAGTAATACCTGAAGAATTCCTGCGTGGTCACCCTTGGCATGCTCACTAGCAGGGACGGCCCAAGTACCGGGCCAATGAGTGCCATCAGCCATCCATGTTGCCTTTGGGACCTTTGGTGCATCCAAAGGATCTGTTCCACTCTCCTTCAAATGCTTTAACATTTTCATATCTTCCCTTGCGTTGAAAGCATCTGACCTTCTCCTAATTGAGTCCGGAAGCCCATTAATCCTAACTTTAAACTCATCATACTCCCTTTTGATCTTCCTCCTATCTTTCACAAAGTCTGGTCTACTTTTGTTCTTCGTCGGGTCGACTTTTAAGCTGAAGTAGCTTTCAGGATTCCTTGGTTCAATGTTATGCTTTCGACAAAATGGAACCCATAAATCCGCAAAGCTTGCAGCTTCAGCCATTGCCTCAAAAGTAAGAAGGGCACCACCATCATCAGAGACATAACACGCTAACTTTTCCACCGGATAATCAACGGCTAGAATTGAGAGTATAGTGTTGGCAGTGACAAGAGGTGGCTCTTTCTCTGGATCGGCGGTGGACACAAAAAGATCAACACCTGGTAAATCAGAGCGGCCAGTGGGATTGGACGGAGATGGCATATCAAATTTATCACGGAGAACCTCAAGATCTGTGGAGCGATTTACAGGGTGGAGCTTAGGAATTTGGTCAAGTAGCCAAGAAAAAGCAAACCATAACTCACACACCACTGACATGAGCCACAACCACACTGCATCTTCATTTGGATGTACAACTCTCCAATGCAAGAAGAAACATAACGCCACAAACCGAACAGCAACCAACAACCTGGGAAATCATAATTTCTTTTATCTTCCAGGTGACTGATGTATAGACTTTGGATATCGTGTTTCAGAATACAACAAAATTGGTTAAAAAGTGACAAGTTCAATACTAACCTGTAAGGGCTAATGATAGCTGCTGGGATTGGTGTTTTCCGGCTTAGAGGCTTCCAAGGCTTATCAGTTGATTCCAACATGCCTCCACGAAAACCATCATCTTCATCATCGCCATACATATCGTCATGAGGCCAATAAGCATTTCCAATGCCGTACGTGCCTTGGGTCTCAAACAACCACCTATTGTGATCAAACTCTCCGGTTTGGTTCCTTTTCATCATAGACATGTTATTTCGGTCTCTTTTCGAGCTATCTGGGGCTGGCAACTGCAGTTTTCCGCTCGAATAGTCTTGCCCATCTTCATCATAATCTCCTACTCTATATGGTTCCTTGCAACCGGGACAGCGACCAGTCTCCTTTTGGGCATCTAGGTAACAATCCCTGCATATGGTGAACCTGCAAAACAAGCGTCAACTTTCATTCATAACCAGCTTACGCGACTTTTGGCTTGAGGAGTTTCTTTCTTTCATTTCTTTTAAAAAGATTATTTCCCCCTTATTAGTATACCTTCTAGTGTGTGTTTATCTCGTATTTGCATTGTAATCACATTTTTTTTTTTTTTTTTCTCAAGTAATTTGTGTGTGTGTGTGTGTGTGTGTGTGTGTGTGTGTATATTTAATGTTTTTCGTTAAATACGTGGTAATTCTATATATAAACCATCCGGCTAGTTACGAGTTTTTCTTTTGTTTGTTTTGTGAAGTTTTAGATGAAATCAAAAACTTGAAAATATAATAGCAAGAAAATACGAATGAAAAATGAAGAAAAAAAACAAATATATATATATATATATATATAATATTATACCTGCAAGCACAAGGGGTTACGTCGACGCCTCTCTCATCCTTCATGACCTTTCCATCACAAGCAGGCATTGAACAAGCGGACCCTTTGGCTCCAGCCATCTGCGGATGACTGACGTCGGAATCAATCACTTTGTCCATAAGATGTGCTCGTGTTACGCTGTTGAATCCCCCGGTGAAGAGCGAATTCGAAATGTATTGCTCTTCGGCCTTGACGGCCACGGACGAGTCCATTGGCTGATTATCAGGCGTTGGAGGAATGTGAACCGTGTAGTTCATGTAGTCCCCTGATAGCTCTCCGGACATGTCAAGGTCTTCTCTTGAAAGGCTAACGTACCGCCCGCTCGATGTTCGTCGTGCGAATTTCACGGTTTGCCCGCTTGAACTCCGACTCGCCGCTGAGTTAGTAGACCCTCCTCCGGTGCTACGAATGGCCTTCTTTGAAGGCTGGCTGGACAGAGATGCCATTCTCTATCTCTTAACATATATATATATATATATATATATATTTTTTTTAAGTTTCTATGACAATGCGATGCACAACACTTTCATGGAAATATATGTTAAAATGATCAGAACGTATTGTTCACAGTAAAATGTAATTTCTCAAATACGATATTTTGTGTAGAAAAAAATACCCAGATGAGAAAATTGACATGATCATTATTATAATTAGATTGTATTGTAAGAAAAAAAATTTATCCCGAATGATATGGTAAGGCCATTAAGGAACAGCCTAAAGGCTCTTTAAGTCAAGCCCACCCTATTATAAGTAAATTCTTTAACGAATTTCTTTTGCACCTCAAGGCCACCTTATTAGTAGGAGACGCTTTAACTAATTGCCTTTACACCTCAAAATATTCAAAAGCGTGACACAAATTTTAACGGTTTTGACGTGTCTCTTTTTGAGGGTATTCATTGTCATTTTATTACAAAATACACCCAAAAAAAGTCACAAAAACAATTAAAAACGAAATCACCCTAAATGGAAATCAGCAACCACATACCCCACAGACCCATGATGAAAAAATGAAATGACTCCCACAAAAAAAAAAAAAAAAAAAAAAAAAAAAACCTCAAGAGGAAGCCAAACCAAAACCGGCCAATATAAAAACGTTTTCCAGCCACCGTAGATCGTCGCCGGAAAAAATGGAGCTCTTGGACGACAACGCCAGAATTCCTCTTCCAATCCTGACCAGCAACCACAGACCCATAAGCTTATTTTTGCTGGGTTTTCTGAGAGGGATCATCTGAAGAAATGAAATGGAGATCATAGGGGGAAGAGAGAGATCAGGGAGGGAGTAAAGTAGCTCAGTGAATTGAGCCATCACAAAGTTTTCTTCTTCCTCGCTTATCTTCTACAAAAACATAAAACCCATTTAGGTTTTCTGAAATCAAATTGGAAACTTTGTCGGGCTCTCTGTGTTTTCTCAGAAGCGAGAGATCAGGGAGGGGGAGAGAGAAGAGTGGGACTTGTTATTATTGTTATTATTAGTTGTTAATTCTCAAGTTGGAGTAAAATAAAAAGAGCATTCATACCCTTAATCACAAGCTCATATCAAGGGCACAGGCAAAAATTTGTCTAAAACCGCTTAAAATTTGTGGGACGTTACTAAAAGGACTGCCAATGCAACCAAATTTAAAGTTTAATTCGGGAATCAATCCGTCAAATACGAAAAGTTCATGGAGTCCCATGCAAAAAAGTAAAATATTTATTTACATAAAAAAATCATTTTATTATTAATAAAAATAATTTGCGTGAAAAAAATATTTTTATTCACTGTATCATCATTTACCACATAAATTATTATTTATCTTAAATAATTTTAAAATTTACTATTTGATTAATTTAGCTTTACAAATATGGGTCTGTTTGATATCGTTTCTGTTTTCATTTTTCACATTTTTCGAAGCAAAAAATTGAAAACGGAAATGAAAAACTCGTTTGTCAAAGTTTGTGTCAGAAAACAAAAACAAAAATGTTTTTGTCGTTTTGTGGAATTCTGAAAACGGAAAAAATCCATTTTCATTTTCTTGTTTTCATTTTTGTTTTCCTTCTTTCTTCAGCCTCGATCCGTCCTCCCCCGTTTCTCTCTTCTTCAATTTTTTCTTCCCTTCTTTAGCCGAGCTCTTCTTCCTTCTTCAGCCGACCTCTTCTTCTTGGCCGAGCCCCGACGTTCTTCTCGCCCAAGAGTCAAAGACTTGCGCCGTTTGCTTCTCACCCGAGCACCTTCGTTCGCCTGAGCTCCTCCGATCTCTTGTTGCCTGATCTGCGCCGTTCTCATCTTGCCGTTTTCTCACTGAGGTATGCCCCTAGCCAAAAATGCTTGATAGTGTTTGATTTTCCGATCGATTTGGTTGAGCAATTTGTGATTTTGTTTTTTTTTTTTTCCCATTTTGGTCTCACCGTTTGATTTGCTATATTCAACCAAATCGATTGCTAGTTTTCCATTTGATTTGGTGTTGTTTTGTTTCTATCCTATGCTTGATCTGATCTGTTTTTTTTTTCTTTTTCCCCTGAAGGCCCCCGTTGAGGCTGATACAACTCCTGGGGGCCTCCCATTGGAGCTGGCCTGGGAGGCCCCCAATGGGGGCTGATAATCAGCCCTGATGGGGGCTGATAAATCAGCCCCCATTAACCCTAATGGGGGTTGATAAATCAACCCCCATCAGCCCCAATGGGGGCTGATTATCAGCCCCAATGGTGGCTGAAAATCAGCCCCCATCAGCCCCAATGGTGGCTGAAAATCAGCCCCCATCAGTCCCAATGGTCTGTGTGTGTATATACTTTACAAATTGACATTTATTTTGATGATGAAAGTGTTATTTTAAATGTGTGGATGCACAAGAAGGGCAACAAGAACAACAACATGGTTTGGATTCACAAGAAGCAAAAACATCTGAAATGGTTGGTTGGCAACAACGTAATTACATGGTTAATTTTAGGAATCATCTAGCTAATCAAATGTAGGATTCGTATAGACGATAATAATTTAAGCTAATATTGTAATTTTCATATTTTATTAATTATTAGTGTTTTTATTTAGGATTCAATTATTATTTATTTAATATATTAAATACTATTACATGTTTTTAAAAATGAAACCACCAAACACAGTTTCAATTTTTTTTAATTAAAATCAATCTCTAAATAAAACTACCAAACGTATTTTTAAAAATAATTTAAAAATAAAAATAAAAATTTTTATTTTTATTTTTATAAAAAATAAAAATATTTTAAAACTAATTCCAAACGTATTTTATGTTTTTACTAACGAATCTCCTCTCAAATTCAACGTAGAAAGCATTATTATTATTTTATTTTTTTTACGTTTTACGTTTTTTTAAGTTGCAGGTGCAAAATGGGTATTCGCATAGCAAGGTGTAGGGAGAAGTTGGTAAATTCGTCAACTAAAATAATAAATAAAGATTGTTATGGTTGTAATCCTGAAACTGGCGGTTGTAATATGAAAGCGTTTGAATATGATAACCTGTAACAGATGCGTTTGCAACTGAAATACACAATATATTACCAATGCAACATGATTGTCGTTTTATTTGCGTTATGGGTAAGAAACGACATCTAAATTAATAGGATATTAAAATGAGTTTGTAAAGGATTTGCCTTTCTAATATATATATATATATATATATATATATATTTGCTATTTCAACTTAACTTATTGTTTAGGAAAATAAATCATTTGATGTGAAGTTAAAAATTTGATTGTCTGAAATATTGAAGATATGTGAATAGAGTATTAAATTGAGTCATTGAACCAAATGTTAGAGCTTGAATGTTATGCATTAGGTTCAGAAAAATGACCTATGTTAAGTACCTTTGGATGTGATGTGCTTTTCTTGCAAGTTACCCTATTATGGCCGAAATTCGAGTTTAGAATTTAAGTTTTGTTACAGTAAAAAATTCTCAGAAACAGTTACATTTAATTTTTTTACTACAGTAAAAAGTTATCACATAAAATCACATATCAACTTGAATCGGTAAAATAAACGGGTCCAACATCTCTTTTGATGTGTTGTCATTTCCTTGTTATCCCTTTTACTTTTAGACTGATTGGCATCTTTCTCCCTTCATTTTGTTTTCACAATTCTTGGGTCTCGGATTATGTTGTGAGCAGCAGCGACATCTTCATTCTCATTGTGATTAGGCAATAGTTCTTTACCCACCTTTTTGTTGGTTGCCAAGTTTTTAAGGCTCTATTTAATTTGTTAATTTGAGTTAAAATTTAATTTTATGTGAGAATTTTTTATTATAATAAAAAAATTAAATATGATTATTTCTAAGAGTTTTTTACTGTAACAAAACTCAAATTCTAAACTTAAATCAGTAAAATAAACAAAGCTTTAAACTTTAATATCAATCTGGCTATTTGGTTTTTTGTTTCAGTGTGTGTTGAAATCCGATTCCAGTGTTCCTAAGCGTGTAACCTCAAGTACATTTTCTGGTAAAACAGTAATGTGTTGGGAAGTTTATATCAGAGACAATCTTTGCATCTTTTTACTCCCTTGGTATCAATAATTATTATTTTGGAATGTTTTCAATGCTCAAATACTTCATGACACAAAAATATTTGTTTCGAAGAGCATACAACCGCAACTGAATTCATTTTGATCAACCACGAACTTAGGTGATATTTCTTTATACCTAAACTTAGATAGGTGAAAGACTCTCGAATCACCCACATAATTAATAATCTTTTAATTAATATAGTTATTTAATGAAAAGTGTGGTATAGAGGATATTAATAAAAAATAAAAAATAAAAATTTAGATTTATGCATCATCTAATAGTAAGTTTAATAATTTTCTCTTAATTATTTTACATTAACTTGCTCTCTTACTTTTTAAAAGATAGTTCACAAATTGAAACAAAATCAATATTTTATAGTGTATTTATGAAATTATATTTATTCATGAAGGGCCGGTCAAATAGGGCAGATAGTCCGTGGTATATTTATGAAATTAATTTATAAATTTTTTTAATAATAATTTAATGCAAATTATAATCCTCATACTGTGGCCACGGGTTAGTGTTAGTTTACGGATCTAACAATTGTTTTATATTTTAACATTTTTTTATATGTGAATTAAATAATAAATAATTATATAAGTAAATTAATTTAAAAGTTTAACACGTGAATATTTAAGATTGAAATTTATTAAAAACTTAATACATAATAATTTTAAATAGAGATAAAAAATATAATTATGAGAGTTTGAACTCAGAACCTCCTGTTTTAATACCATATTAGTTTACTAATTCATCTTAAAAACTTAAACCCTGTTCATTTTATTTATTCGAGTTTAGAATTTAAGTTTTGTTACAGTAAAAAGCTTTCACAAATAATCACATCTAACTTTTTTACTATAGTAAAAAATTTTCACATAAAATTAAATTTTAATTTAAATTAAAAATTTAAATCAACGAACGAACTAAACAGTCCTTAAACTATTAAGAGATAGATCAATAATAATTTTATACTTTACCGGTTAGAAAGTTTTCCTCTTCCGATTGAAAAAAAAGGAAAAAAAAAAAAAGCTTTTTTCTCTTTACTCTCTCCCTCTCTCTCTCGAGATTGTCTAAAGATCTGCCCTCTTCCGATTGAAAAAGAAAAAAAAGGTTTTTCCTCTCTTCCCTCTTTCTCTGGTTTGTCTGAGAAACCCTATAGCTCTGCTTTGAGAATTCATTAATGGCGACACAAAGAGAACTATTGGAGCGATGGAGAGGCATTGAAGAAGAAGAAGACGATGATCGTATTGATCCCTCCAAAAGCCGTCGTCTTCACCACCACAAAGAACAATGGTATTTCTTTTCCAAGAATCTCTCTCTCTCTCTCATTTCTTCCCCGTTTGCTTCCGATTTTGTCTTGTTTTGTAATGCCGATAAGTTTTTGGATTGAAACTGCAGATGTAGAACTAAGGGTTATTTTGAATGGTATACTCAAATTATGATATTTGATTCTTTGAAATTTAAATTTTTTGTGAGAGAAAAATAATATAACAGAATTAATGATTTGAGTTTGAGTATGTGAAACAAACGGGCCTGAAATTTTGATCGCGGATTGATGTAAACTGTGTGTATCAAATTGTTATGGAAATGAAAACTATATTGATTTCAAATGACCTTGACAAATGTTGAATTGTGTTTGAAAATTTTTATTTTTTAGTTTTCGGATTAATTTTTTATCTATTTCTATAGTGCTCTAGTGTTTGTGTTGTTTATAGTTTCTTGTAAGAAGTGCTACTTTAGGTGTACGATAACTAACACAAACGCTTGAACATTATAGAAATGAAGAAAAATTAATCTGTAAACTAAAAATGAAAACCTTCTGCATATTGTTTCTTGTTCTTTTTTCCTGAATTTTCTCAGGCATTTTCAGAGCCAGGATACGTATTGCATAACCGAAATTGCTTGTTTCCTACTTTATTTGGTTCAGCATAGTTTTTTAAGTTTTAACTCTCATATTATTTAAGATTTATGGTTTGTTATATAATTCATGTTTTTTCATTATCCTTTCTTCTTTACTAGGTAGAATTCCATACCTTTTCTTATCCTATACGACCTATTACTTCCTATCCCTAAAAGGCCGAAGGTCATTATTATAGCTGGAGTGTTTCCGTTAAATTCCTTTCTGCACATGAAGCTCTTTTAAATTCACTGTTTCGTTGTATTTCTTACGGTTTTCGACATGTGTCTTTGATGATTTATTATTTTTAACTATTGTTTCTTCGTACCAGACATGTAATACAGTATCATATTTTACCATGCCTCAGGTTCGCAGACGCGTTTACTTATTTGATATCTTTGCCAAAAGATCATCACATCTGGTGTGGCTCTTGGGATTTAATGGGACCTCTTTTGGAGACGTTTTACAACTACTTCAAAGATGAGCGTGATGATTCTCCACTCAGACGTCTATGGAGGAGAATTTCCGAGGAAACACGGCAGTGTGTCCAATGTGTTACCCAACATCATCAAGCCCAAGAAATGTATAACATGGAGTATGAGTTGAGTTCTATCGGTCCCCTTCTTGACGTGTTGCAAAGTCTTGATGAAGAAAGGGTAACTACGCACTTAAAAGAAATAAATGCTAAATTAGTGCAAGATGATTATGATCCAGCTTGTGGTGACGCTGAAGTTGTTAGCGTCATGTATGAGGTATGTGTATCCCCATTTCGTTTTTCTTCTTTATTGAAGATTCTTCTTTCCATAGCTATTACTTGAATATTACAGCCATGTTGTTTCATTAAATCTTAAGTATACAGAGTAGTAATTTGATAGGATTCTGCCCTTAGTCTAAGTAAATGCACAGATTGAAGGAAATTCACTGAATATTATTATTAAAATAAGGGCTCGTCAGCTTCCCCCTCTCCAGCCAGACCCGATTCCCCATTTGGGCCTGTATTGGGCTCTGCCTCCTTTCCCTTCTTTCCACTTGGGCCGGAGTCTCCCATCGGACCACCCTTGGGCCTCCTGGTGTAGACTTTTCTCACTAGAGGTCTGACATAATCCAATCCTTTAAAAGGAAAAACTGAAATATCAAAATCCATGTATGGAGTGTAACTTGTAGCCTTACAACTTTTGAGAGGAATGCTCAGGGAGGGTAATTGTAATGAGATCTTGGTTTCACGTGAGTAAGCAGACTTCAAGAAGCAGAAGAGACTTGGATAGGCTTTCATCATGGTTCTTGTTGGTACATAAAATCATGGTTCAACCATTGTTTTGTAGAAAGCTAGCTTCTTAGCGCCTAACCATCTATAAAAAGCTAAATAATAATTTTGTTCAATGCTGAAATGAGCTCACTACTTTGCTGGTCTTTTTCTGTCTACTCACCTTTTGTTGTTGTTGGTCTTATATATATTTGTGTGTGTGTGAGTGTGCACGCCGTTGGATTAGATCCAGATCCTACAACGTATTTGGTGATTTATTTTCTGGGTTTTTCTTTTGCTTGTGGGAAAGATTGAAACTTGGCCATGTACCATATTCTAATGTCAGAGAAGAGGTTGCCTTTGATTTGAACACTGAATTTGTTCTTGTTTTATTATGAACGAATGAATAATTACAAGCTATTCTACACTCTATTTATAGATACTTTCTGTTACATAAAATTAGAAAAGAATCCAAAACAGATCAGCCCCTTTCCAAGACTTTAGGACTTGGTAATCTTCCCTGATTTCCTATACTAGAAAATCTCCTAAAAATCCTCCTATGGTATCTCATCTGAGATTTCCTACACTCCCCCTCAAGTTGGTGAATATAGGTCCACCATATGGCGTACAAATTAGACCACTATTTAACTTTTCTTTAGTGAAATGTCTGTCTATCTCGATGTGCTTTGTCTCGTCATGCTGTACAGGGTTGTGAGCAATGCTTATAGCTGACTTGTTATCACAATATAGTCTCATAGGTCTGCTCCATTGAATCTTCAGATCTTCTAGAATAATCTTGACCCACATTAATTCACATACTCCTGCTGCCATAGCTCTAAACTTAGCTTCAGCACTTGACCTTGCTACCACGCTCTGTTTCTTGCTTCTCCAGGAAATTAAGTTCCCTCCAAGGAACGTGCAATAGCCCGTAGTTGATCGCCTATCAACTGGTGATCCTGCAAAGTCAGCATCCGTGTCTACTGCCAGGTCAATATTCGACGCTTTCTTGAATAGGACTCCTTTGCCAGGATGTGCTTTCAAGTAATGAAGAACTAGATAGACTGCATGTAGATGAACTTTTCTAGGATCATGCATAAACTGACTAATGACACTAATTGAATAGGCTATATTTGGCCGAGTATGAGCAAGGTAAATGAGTTTGCCAACAAGCCTTTGATACACTTCTCTATCCACTGCCTTATCTCCAAGTGCTTCGCTCAATCTGTGGTTCTGTTCAATAGGAGTTCCAACCGGTTTGCTAGCCATCAATCCGGTCTCCTTAAGTAGATCCGTGACATATTTTTGTTGAGAGAAACATTCCCTGTCTAGATTGAGCTACTTCAATTCCAAGAAAGTACTTTAGCCTCCCTAGATCTTTTATTTCGAATTCCTTGGCTAGAACCTCCTTCAAGACTTTCTTTTCTACCTCATAATTCCTTGTCACTATAATGTCATCCACATACACTATTAATATCGTGACTCCCCCTGAGGCCGAATGCTTGATGAAGAGTATATGATCACCTTGACTTTGTTTGTATTCATTGGTTATCATCACCTTGGCAAACCGTCCAAACCACGCCCGAGGTGATTGTTTTAACCCATTCCCTTTTTAACCGGCAAACCTTGTGATTATCAACTCCACTAAACCCTGGTGGGATACTCATATAAATCTCCTCTTCTAGCTCTCCATGGAAGAAGGCATTCTTCACATCATACTGCGTTGTAATTCCCAATCAAAGTTGACAGCCAAGGACAGCAAGATTCTCGCGGTGTTCATCTTTGCTACTGGTGCAAATTTTTCTTGGTAGTTCACCCCATATGTTTGAGTATATCCCTTTGCAACCAGCCTTGCCTTATAGCGTTCTAGAGATCCATTTGCCCTAAACTTTACTGCAAACACCCACTTACAGCCTACTGGTTTCTTATCCTTAGGTAAATCAACCAACTCCCAAGTTTCATTCTTTTGTAATGCATCCATTTCGGCCTCCATAGTAAGTCCCATTCTTTCTTTGATAATGCTTCAGATAATGAGTTAGGAATAGGAATTGTGTTTAGGGTTGAAAGGAAACTTTGGTGGCTTGGAGAGAATTTTTGAAAAGTCACAAAATGAGACGGGGGATATAGAGGCCTTTTTGTGCATTCTCGGGGTTGTTTTCTCACAGCTATAGGCAAATTAAGATCAAGGTCACTGTTGGAAGGAGAATCTACTGGTGATATATTTAAATTTGGTTCACAGATTGTTACCTCATTTCCAGGAGTCAGTTCAGTGAGTTGTTCCTGCCTTGAAGTCATAATAGGATCGCTTTTCCTTGTATACACCTGATCAAACCGGAAATAATCAGAGATTTTTTCATTTGCTTGGTTTTTTTGTGGCTTTTAGGCTGTGATTTGGGTGACTCGGGTGAGGATGTTTCCAGTAATGGGGACTCGGGTGAGAGAAATTCCAGTGGTGGTAGACTTGACTCCTTATCTTCAAGTATAGGCAACTCCCCCTGAAGATAAGAAGTAGAGAAATATGGCTTATACTCAACAAAAGTGACATTGGCTGAGATATAGAGTTTCTTAGTGGGAGGATGGTAGCATTTATAACCCTTTTGAGTAGATGAGTACCCCACAAAGGCACACTTAATAGCTCTAGGATCAAGTTTCCCTCTGTTATGGCCATGGCCATGAAAATGAACAAATGAAGTTGAAGGACCGAATACGGGGAGGAGACAAAGGTTGAAGGACTTTCGAGTTTTAGTTTTAGGTTTGAGACAAAGTCTCAGGAAAATGTCACATGGACTCTTAAACCCCAAGACTCGAAGGAATATCACATCTCGAATTTATAACATAGGAACGAGGCCAAAGTGAGTACAACTTCTCCCCATAAAGACTTGGGTACATTTTGTTGGAATAATAGGGCTCTAGTGCACTTGAGAAGATGTCGATTTTTCCTCTCTGCCACTCCATTTTGTTGTGGAGTGGTAATGCAAGATGATTCATGTATAATTCCCTCTTTTTTGAAAATATGGAGTCAAAGTTTGGCTAAAGTAATCACGGGCATTATTGGAGTGAATATTTTTTATTTTTGTGCCAAACTGGTTTTGGATCATTGCATGAAAGGTGGGAAAAATATGGCTCACATCAGATTTGTTTTTGAGCCAATATATCCAAGAGACCCTCGTACAATCATCAATGAAACTCACAAACCACTTATACCCGGAGACACTTGGAATGTTGGATGGTCCCCAAATGTCACTATGCACCAAAAAGAAGGGAAATGAAGATTTATTATTACTAATGGGAAAAGGTACACGAGTGTGTTTTGCATACTCAAAAATATCACAATGAAAGGATTGAACATCCAAACCCTTGAACAAGGTAGGAAACATTATTTTCAATGCTGAAAAAGACACATGACCTAGACGCCTATGATGTAACCAAATAACTTCTTTATTGGAAGAAGAAAACAATGAGAGCACGACTGGTTTTTTCAATTCCGGTTGACTTGATACATTCAAGTAATAGAGTCCATTATGCTCTTTAGCAAGTCCAATCCTCTTTCCCGACCCCGGGTCCTGAAATTCACAAGAAGAAGCATTGAATATAACACAACCAGTTAGATCTCGGGTAAGTTTTTGTATGGAAACCAAATTTGTTGAAAGTTGGGGAACATGGAGAACATTTTGAAGTACTAATTTTTGGGTGATTTGAATATCTCCTACTCCTGCCACTGTGGTTGCAGAACCATCAGCAACTATAATTTTTCGGTTGCTTGGACATGGTGCATAGGTCTTAAATAGGCTAGAGGTATGAGTTATGTGTTCGGTGGCACCAGAATCAAGGATCCGAGCATTCCTAAACTCATTACCTGAAGTATTTAATCCAAGAGAGATTAGAGTCCCACCTGAAAGTGCCAATGAACACATACCCTGAGTTGATGCCTGTGGACTGGTTTTTTGTCCCTAATTTTCCACTTTTCCTAACAGGCCCTTAAGTTTTTCAATTTCCTCCATACTAAATCCTCCAAAGCTGTGGGTTGAATCCTGAGTGGACATATGAGCCTGTCTGTAGCTTGATGCTGATTGTCCTCCTCTTTGTCCCCATTCACGGCTGTTTGTGGAGGGTTTCCCATGCAATTTTCAGCATCACTCCTTAGTATGTCGTGGTTTCTTACAGTACGTGCACCACATCTCATCACGATCCTTGTGAGCACTTGGTCGGCCAGGCTTGTCTACAGCAGTACCATCATGCATTAGCCCTTGTGATTTAGAGCTTAGAAGGGCAGAATTTCCTATTGAAGGTGGATCTAGCATGATGCCTCTGCAACTCTCCTCCGCACGGACTAGGGAGATTGTTTTAGTCAAGGATGGAACTTTAGACCTGCCCAAAATTTGAATACGTACAAGATCAAACTCAGAATTTAAGCCAGCCAAAAAATCACATACCCAATCTCGTTCTATAAATTTTTTGATGGCTACTGCACACTTGCTGTAGTTTAGATCAATTGTCCTATAATAGTCCAGCTCTTGCCACTGATTTTGCAGAGCATTGGCGTACTCTGTCACGGTTTTCGACCCTTGTCTTGCACCTGTTGTCTTGGTCTTGATATCATATATGAGAGTTGCATCATTGACCTTTGAATAGGTTTGGTAGAGAGCATCTGTTAGGTCTCATCCGCTGAGGTTTGTATACGCGAGAAAGGGAAAGAGAGATGGAAAAGGGCAGAATAGTAACTTTGGATAGCTGAGCATCGGGATCAGGAATTCTGTTATGAGGGGTGGGGAGTTAGTTAGTAAGAAGGGAATAAATAGCCTAGGAGGGGGGAAGGAAAGGGCATCGAGAGTTTAGTGGAAAATAGATTCTGTGGAGGCCAGGGGGAGTCCTCGAATTCTCCTCCAGGTCTGTTAGAGTTGCAAACTTTCTTGTAATCATTTCCTTAAGTTGATTCAATAAAAGGACCCAGGCCATTTTCCTGGTTATCGTTCCATTTTCTGTCTCAAATTACTCCATCAGCTATAGGGTCCTAACAGCATCCCTGATTGTTTTTGTTGTTGGCAGAAACATGCAAGTGTCACTAATTTCCGGGTTCATGGAATTCCATATCTATGACATAATCATTAATCCTCTTCCTCCCATGCGTCTGCACCTATAGCTCCTTTTTCCGGTCCCTGCTCCAGTAAATGGCCTAGCTTTCCTTTTCCTTTCAAAAAAGTTCGAACCAATTGAGACCACTTAAAATAATTTTTTCCATTTAATCTTTAGGCTGCCTGGATATTCTGAAGTTTTGTTGTGCTCCGTGCTGCCTGTTCATCCTCAACTATCGAAGGTGATTGAGCCGAAGAGGTGATATCCGCATGATTGAATATGATTGGACAGTAGTGGAAAAATAAGGAAGGCTAAATCAGCGATTAAGGCTGATGGAATACCAGCGATTGAGGCTGGGAGAGAAAGAAATAAACCAACGATTAAGGTTGGGAAGAGATAAACCAGTCGGGAGAATCCAGCGATTAAGGTTGCCCTAATTTTTCCCAGAAACCCTAGCCTTATGGCTGTGATACCATGAAGAATAATGAAAGAGTTTTATTATGAACAGATGAATAATTACAAACTATTCTACACTCTCTGTACAGATACTTTCTTTTACATAAAATCAGGAAAGAATCCAAAACGGATCAGCCCCTTTTCAAGACTTTAGGACTCGGTAATCTTCCCTGATTTCCTATACTAGAAAATCTCCTAAAAATCCTCCTATGATATCTCATCCGAGATTTCCTACAGTTCTAAATGCGGGTTTGCTTTATTAGGTACTTGTTGATATGAACAGATTGGAAAGTTTCTTTGTTTCTTTTGTACTTGTTGCATGGCTTTTCCAAATGATAATTAAGACACGCTAAGTGTCACATCCTACTTGCAAAAGCAACTAATGAAGCATTAAGCACTAGTCCTTTTTTCACCCTCTGTGTTAATTATGAGGTTTATTTGCTTAATTTTGTTACTCATTTTTGTCCTTTTCCTTTACTTGTCCTCCATTTCCTTTCACTTATTTCCTTAGCTATTTAAGGGCCAAACATAGCCTATTTGTTTTACATGTCTGATTATTTTAGTTTTGTTCTGCTGAACTAGGGGCATTCAGTTCTGATTTATTTGAGCCTATGTATATTACAACCAAGGTAAAGGTGTCTTATACTAGTGAAAACTAGTGGCAGAAGTTTTTTATTTTATTTTTTCGCCATTTTGTTATTCATACGTGAATTTTCACCCCTTCACTGTTGAGTTGAATAGTAGTAAACATTAAATCATCTAATTGATCGTCATTTGTTTTCTACAGGTTTTGATGTTCCCTCGTCTGTTAGATGATCAGTCTTTGTTTACTGAATTTGAAAATTTTATTGAAGCCATTGATAACATGCATGAAATTGCTCTAGATGGACAGCAACAGTTTCCGGTATCTTGTTGGTACATTTGTGTTCTGATTTCTAATTGGACTTCATTTTCTCTTCCTCCTTTTAGCTTATGAAATGATGATTATTTTGTCAGGGTGTTTATGTATTATTTTTCTTTAAAAGAAGAGTAAGATCAGTTGGTTATCGTTTAGCTGGATCTATGGGAAAATTCAGGTACTATTTCCTAGTAGCAGTGGTCATTATTATTATTATTATTTTTTTTTGCGCTTTTTATATTATGCTGAAGGTTTTCTGTTATTTTGGGTTCTTTCTGGCTCATTGTGGAGGGGCCGCCTTTTTTTTTTTTGCCTTTCTCTTTCTGCATAGGAGAGCAACAGACTTGGAACCCTTACAGCCTTTGATTAAGAAATTCATTGGCTTTTTGGAGGCAGAAGTTTTGCCATCAGCCACAAAGACTTCAAGGCCAAGAGCTGAGCTGGATCGTGTATCCATTTGGCTTGGCATCAAATCATTGTAGGAACTAGTGGATCGAATGTTTGATTTCATAAGAATTGTTTTCGCATCTACAGCTAATATTACATTTCTTTTTTGTCTGTTTTGTGAAGGCTTGGATTCTTAGAAGCACCAGCCTTTGAAGAAGGGATTTTAGAGCAATATCCTATATTTTTTGATATCGTACTTAACCACATTAGCAGTGATTCCATAGATTTTTCTTATGCAGTTGCTTGCTTGCGACTACTCTTTGAAATGCTTGGTAAGAATATTCTTTTCAATTTTCTCACAGAAGTCTATATCTGGTTTAATGCTGCTATTAGTTTTTCTTTTTCCTTTAAAAAAAGCTGTTCTTACATTTTCTTGATCATTGTGGATTGCTTTAAGGTTGTAAACTTTGGTTGAGGTCTACGCTGTCTCCAAGTGTGATGTGCAATACTCTTTTGGGTCAGTGTTTTCATACTCGAAATGAGAAAAGCCATAAAGACATTTTTGATCTTTTTCAGCCTTTTCTTCAGGCATGTCTGTGAAGATTCATATTTATTTCAATTTCAAATTATCATGCCTCCTTCAAGTTTTTTTCCTAGTTACGATGCATTGAGTTTTGTGGATTTTCTGACAAGAAGTTCAACTATTGCAGTCTCTTGAAGCCTTGCAAGATGGGGAACACGAGAAGCAACGTAGGCGTTTTCTCTATTTTCTCCTCCATCAAGTACCCGTGAGCAGTAACTTCAGTGTTTTAACTAGGCAGAAGGCTCGTCAGGTTCGTATGTCTTCACCCAGATTATCCGAGTCATATTAGAATTTTTTTTTTTTTTTTTTTTTTTTTTTTTCCTTGTCATTTAAAAAGTTTAGTTTATGTTTTTTTTTTTTTTTTTTTTTTTTTTGGTTTAGTATTAAAAGTAAAATTTTTTGAGTGATTTTGATTTCAGATAGCCCTTCTCATTGTTCATCGTGGTTATTCAATGAACCCACCATGTCCCCCTTCTGAATGTGCACACATGTGGTAAGTAAATATACTTCTGACGGATTTGTTTTTTATGTGCAGACTGTTGCCTTAGTTGTGTGAGCTATTTTTTCCCTTTTAAGTTAAATCAGAATGGTGGAGTCAGATTTTTATTTTTTTTTTTTTTTTTTTTTTTTTGTTTTTTTTTGTTTTTGTTTTTTTTTTTTTTTTTTTTTTTTTTTGTTTTGTTTTTTTTTTTTTTTTTTTTTTTTTTTTTTTTTTTTTTTTTAGTTGGGGTAGTACAACAACAACAACAATAAGCCTTAATCCCAACTTAATTGGGGTCGGCTATATGGATTTCACTTTTCCACACGGTTCTGTTCGAAATTATACTTTTCTGAAGGCCTAGATTTAAAATGTCTTTCCTAACGACTTCGGTCCACGTAATTCTTAGTCTACCCCTCATTCTCCTAGTATTAGGTATAAGAATGTTAAGGATAACTTTTATATTGAACAGGAACTTAGATATATATTTTAATTATTGAGTTGGGGTCTGGTTATAAATTTTCCTATAAAGTAGGGCCAACTAAAATCGTAAAAGCAATTTAAGGAGAAAAATCTAAGTTTTAAAGTTTGAGTGGGGGCCAGTGACCCCAGTGAGTTGAACGTGGCTCTGCCGCTAATCACCAGGATTTAGATTTGACGTGTTGTTTTTATCTTTATTTATTTATTTTGTATTTTGAGGAAAAAAAAATATAGGATGAAATAGGAGATATGGATGAAAAAGAATGTTCTTTTACGTGAGGCCTGGAATGAAATGTAGTATGTACTTCCAGTTTGCTGCAGAAGTGATTCAAGGGGCAAAATTTGTCGACAGGCCTAAATCTTCTGGTTATGCTTTCATTTCTTTTTTTTAGACACAAAAACCTGAAGTTACATTTGCTATCAACTTCTGTTTCATAGTTTTCTTTTAAAGTTTATCTTTTTATTGGAGGTCCTACCAACTGAAAACCACATTTAGCATTTTATTGGTCTACATTGATTGGTCTGCTTGAAAATGTCTCTCTCTCTCTCTCTCTATATATATATATATATATATATATATATATTATATTACATTACCAATGATGGATTTGGTCAAGCAAACACTCATTTCGTTGGCACTGGACAGGGGCCCTCCTCTTGTCTCATCTCTGAAGGATTACTCTCTTCACAATTCTTTACGACAACCTGCCTTAGATCTCATCCAAACTGTTCTAGTATCTGATGCTGCTGTCTTAATAAGTTCCTTACTGAGTTGTTGCCCACCACCAAGCCCTGAAAGAAGCACATTGCGTGAATTGACTGATGTTGATGATGATGATGTTAGATTACTTGCTATGGATGCTGAAGAGGATGAAAGTTCCTGGAAGGACTTTAGTGTGCAGGGCAAAATTGCATCTCTGGATTTTAGAGAATGGATGTGCATTCCAATGTTATGGACTGACGTCCTTGTTGACATCAATCCCTCGGTCCTTCCTACATCATTTTCCAAGGCTGTTTTTTGGGCTAGGTCTCGTTTTTCCATGGTGGAACCTGAAATAGGTCCAGAAATGGCACTTCCAGTTAGAACATGGCTTTCTTCCTCTGAAATCTCCACAACATTTGGGTGGAAGGTTCCAACTGGTTCCAATGACGGTGGAGATGAGGACCGAAAAAACTCGATAAAAGTGTCAACAATGTTGCATCCTCTAATTCAAGCATTCAACAGGTTAAAGTATTTTCATTGGTTAATTAACATTGATTTTATTGTATGGGTAGCATTATTATTATTTTCTAAAGAAAATGGCATTTTCAACATGAATTCTAGTTTCGTCTATTTCTAAGATAACAAAATTATGTAATTTGACTTTGGTCATAGAAAAATCATTCAATTAGCTTCTATAATTAGGCAAAAAAAATCTCTAAATCTGTAAAAACATTATATATTTCTCTTTGTCAGAAGAATTCAAAAATTCCAAGTACATTATGATCAGCTAGAGTCAATTTGATTTCTCGACAACTGTTTTTTTTGCTAAGCCTTATCTATGTGGATTTTGATCATTTTTTGACTTGACAACTTTCTTTACTGTGTTATAGGTTAACAACCCATTTCTTAGTTCAGGTGGGCCAGGGGGAACTTCAGAAGCGGTGGACTTGGGAACCAAGAATGGGGGAAAGCTTGATTCTTTCACTTCTGGATGCCCATGATGTAATGATGTCAAATTTTCTATTTATAGTTAGCATGACATTACTTTGACCCTTGTGTTAAATTCCCTCTATCTCTTCTCCCATCCTGTACCTTCATATTAGTTCCAGCAGTTCATCGTTTTAAATATGATTCTTTTATCTAGACTGTGAGACAGTTTGGGAAGTGCATCTTGGAACATGTTTCTGACACGAGGGGTCTTGCTTCTGGCCTGAAGTTTCTTTGTTCTTCTGGATCTTCGTTATCTGCTATTTTGTTAGGCTTGAAACATGCTGTGAAACTGGTAAGTTTGGATTCATCTCATTTTCTTATCTCTCTCTCTCCTTTTTTATTATTTTTTTCATGCACTTTATCAAGTCTTGGAAATAATGATATATGATGTTTAGGTTTTTCTCTCTTAATTGGGGCCTTTCGTATTTAGTACTTTTTTTTGGGTTGAACTTTCGTGTTTCTACTTGGTTCTTAGGACTGATGTTCTTATCAAGGGTTGATATTGCTTTCGATTTCATCTTTTTTCTTTGTCTTATACAGTTTTATGTCGTGTTTTCCAGGCCCAACTGGATAGCGTCATACTAAAGTTCCAGTCACTACAACATTTTTTCTTTGTTCTTCAAAAATTGCTTGATGAAGGGGAGTTGCCTACTACTTGTGTACCAGAAAAATCCTCTAACTATTTAGGAATGACAAAATTCTCCACAGATGGCGGATTTCTCACGCAGCCAGTCTTTGAATCTTTCCCAGAAACTGTTGATCAAAAATCAATTGAAATTGATATAAAATTACGACAAAGATTCTGTTGCTTACTATCAGAAACTGCCTGGCCTTCTGTTCGGAGGTGCTTGTTTGAAGGGAAGGGATTTGTTGATTACAGTGCTTGTCAGGTATTTCTGTCCTCTTCAATTTAAGTAAATAATGTGTGACGATAACTAGCATATCCCAGCTGACTTTGCACCCACTAGAACCTCATCCCACATTAAACTTTTGACTCTTCCTTTTACTCGTTACCACACGTTTCATTACTAGAATTATTTTTAAACTTTTTGTCTGTCAACCTGGCGTGCATTGGTTTTGAATTATCAGATTTGAGAAAAATAAGTGTTATCTCTCTCTCTCTCTCTCTCTCTTACCCCTCCTTCCTGTCTTGCACGGATGGGCGATGTATATTGGTACGAGTGCCTGATGCCTTGATAGTTAATTCCATTCTTGGCCTGAAAACTCTCTTTCTGAAGCATTATTGTTGTCTTATCATGGAGGTATTCTTAATATTAGTTGTTTTCTCATCTCTGTAATGTCAGATGACTTGTGTTCGTCTGCTTGAGATCCTTCCTGTTTTATTTGAAAAGTTGTATCCTTCTTTAATCAAGAAGTCTGGTTCTTTTGGAATATTGGAAAGTCCATTTGATTTCTCTTGGCTTCATGATCTTGTGGATTGGGGGAAGTCAAAGCTTAAAGTTGTAGTTGTATACTGGAAAAGAGCAGTTGGTTCTTTGCTGAAGTTGTTGAAAGGTTCAAGTCATAATACTGTTGAATCGATTATCAAGGCCATTGAAGATCTTATTTCATGTGGTGAGCATTTTATTCACTTATAAGTTGTGCCCATACACAAACAAATTTTCCATTTCATTTATGCTCAACCATTTTTCTTGTTTCTTATTGATATCATATTTCTACATGCCCTATTTTCTTAATTCAGACAGTGTTGCCATGGATGAATTAACCGAACAAGTATCACACCTCTCTGTTAGTTTATCTAAGGAAGCTTCAGATAATGCTAAGAGGAACTCCAGTTCTGAAAGCTCATCTTTAAAAATGAAAGAGTCTGCTTTGGATTTTCAGTCTTTGCCCATCGAAGATACAGATGTTGAAATCCTAGATCCAGCTACAATGAGTGATAAAAAAGACGGTGATAATCTGATTGTTTTGTCTGATGATGAAGAAGAAGTTTCACCCAGTGAGTTCATGTTATCTGATGCTAATAAAAAGGTAACTGACCATGTTGATGAAATCACTTCAAAACTTGACCTAATGAGGAAGAAAGCATATGGCGACACTCCAAAGGAAATGTCAAAGACTTTCTTGCAAGAAGTTGATACAGATGGTTCTGCGTCACGGGTGGACTCTGATGAGTTAAAGAAAGTAGCATCTGCCGCCTTCCAGAAATCAGAAACTACGGATAATAATCAGAAAGAGAAAATCTCCGAGCACAATATAAATTACTCTTTAAAATCTCAGGGGGTAGTTAATTTGAAGAACTCATCTGATGGAGCTGTTGGTTTGAAAAGGTCGAGTAATGCTCGTGAGAGTGTGGCTCTGAAAACGAATGATAACATACTGAAAGAGAAAATCTCGGAGTGCAAGATAAATTACTCTTTAAAATCTCAGGGGGCAGCTAATTTAAAGAACTCTTCAGATGGAGCTGTTAGTTTGAAAAAGTCAAGTAAAGTTTGTGAGAGTGTGGCTCTGAAAAGGAATGATAACATGCTGAAAGAGATAGTATGTGATGCAGAAGATGATCCATTGGAGGCTGACCTCAATTCTACGAAACGTCAGCCATCATCCTTAGCAAAACCAAGCATTTTTCTTCCCAAGCGACAACTTATCCAACTCAAAACACCTATTGGAAATAAATCTGGTCATTTTCAGAGGCTGGCAGCTCGAGTAAGAAGGTTCCAACCACCACAGCTTGATGACTGGTATAAGCCTATCTTAGAGATAGATTACTTTGCAACAGTAGGGTTGAAGTCAGCAAGCAAAGATGATGAACGCACAGTTGGAAAGTTCAAGGAGGTACCTGTATGTTTCGAATCACCTGAAGAGTATATCAAGATTTTCCGGCCATTGGTTTTGGAGGAATTCAAGGCGCAGTTACGGAGCACTTTTCTAGAAATGCCTTCATGGGAAGAGATGTATTTTGGTGTCTTATCAGTGCTTTCAGTCGAAAGAGTCGATGATTTTCATCTTGCTCGCTTTTCTCATGATGACAATGATTCTGCAGCGTCAAGATCCTTTTCAGAAAATGACCTTGTTTTGCTTACGAAAGAGCCCCTGCAAAAATCATCTCATGATGTTCACATGGTTGGAAAGGTATTCTTCATAAATTGCTCTTGGAGTCTTCTTTTCTTCACAACGGCTTGGCCCCTTTTTTCTCCTTTCTGTTCTCTCTTTGGTAAATTTCTTTTTTCTCATCAAAATAAATATATAAATTCATAACGATATTTCTCTAGAAAACTTGGGCAAGACTGACAAATTTTTGGGAATATTAATTATCTTTTGTCTGTTTATAAGGGATTTAGTTATCTCAAATGAATGCTTATGTATGTATATTTTGGTTTTCCATAGCGTGATTCAGCATTAGGAGTAATTCCAAGCTTGGATTGTTGTTCTGATCTTTGTCATCCACATTTTATCTGATTTCCATGAATGCTTGCTATTTAATGCTTTAGTGGGTTGTTCGGGGAACCTTTGAAAACTTGCAGGTAAAGGAGAATGGAAGATAAAGAAGATAATTCCTACTTATTTATTTATTTCCTAGCAATCTCACCATTTGATGCCCGTAAATGTTGTTGAAATTAGTGACGCAATGCTTCTAAAGAAACATTGATACAATGTTTCTTGGTGTGTGTGTTTTTTTTTTTTTTTTTTAATAATTTTTTTAAGATACTATGCAGCTAGAGCCTGATATGATTCTTAGCCAAAATTTACTAAACTGACTGAACTGGATCTTTATTAAAGAGGGTTTGAATTATACAGACGAGTTCCTCACAAACCCTGACTTGGTTGGTATTTGAGAGACCAACCTTCTCTTTCTAATCTCAGTTCTTCCCAAACCTCAATTACAGCAGATTCCTAATCTCACTAACTGAATCCTATATAGCCTAAACTATATTGGGTTGAACTAAATATCACCAACACTAAACTGATAGCAACAAACAGACACCAAAACACTGACAGACACTAAGTCACCTAAACAACCTATGGTCTCTTAAAAACACATCACCCTAATCAGTACTAATCTTCCTTGCCAACCACAGCCTTCTTTCTCTTCCTAACATTATGAAAACGCACAGGAGGTGCTATAAGAGCCATATGTAGATCATGGTCTCTTCAAACTTCCTGCCGTAAGTTATTGTGTAGAGAACCTTAGCCATTTGGTAGGTGATTTGTGGTTGAATGTGAACTGAGCCTCTGGTCAGACCTATGCTTTGCTTTGTAGGAGCTACCCGTAATAACAAACTTGCAAAATGAATCTCTTTATCATAAAGAGATTTGTTGTTCCTGACCCTGCTTCATCTTAACTTATTAAAGAAAAAGAAAGAAGAAAAGCAGAGAAAATGAGTTGTGGATGTGTATCACTTGTTAAGAGGGAAATAAAGCTTGTATATTGTGCTAAAGTAAATGCAGTTGTTTCTCAGGTAGAGAGGCGCGAGAGAGACAATAAGAGAAGGCTGAGTATCCTACTCATCAGGTTTTATCTTCAAAATGGTACTGCACGTTTAAACCAAGCCAGAAGGAATCTCCTGGAACGTAGTAAGTGGCATGCAAGTCGCGTTATGAGCATTACTCCTCAACTTCGAGAATTTCGGGCATTATCATCAATAAAGGAGATCCCATTGCTTCCAGTTATTTTGAATCCAGTAAATAATTCTCCTAGTTCTAATGAATCCCTGAAAGTAGACCCTAGAAAGCTATCCCAACCGTTGCAGCAAATACTGAAGTCATCCTTTAATGATAGTCAACTTCAGGCGATCAGTGCTGCAACTGAATTCGTTAATTCAAAGAAATTAGAATTATCTCTTATCCAAGGTCCTCCAGGTCTGTGATTTTTTTCGGTCAGACTTTAATAGATTTGTGGAATAATTTATTCTTTTTGTTTATTGCCTTAAATTGCCCTATGTATAGGTACTGGTAAGACTCGTACTATTTTGGCTATTGCTAGTGGTTTACTTGCCTTCCCCTTGCAAAAGATGGATCAAGCTGCAAATCCTCCTTTAAGCAGTTTGAAAAGGAGTAATTCTTCATTACCTAAGATTAGTGAGACTGCTGCTATTGCAAGGGCATGGCAGGATGCTGCCTTGGCTAAACAATTGAACGACGATGTGCAAATGAATGCAAAAACTACTGATGTTTCCGTCAGAAGAGTGCTCATTTGTGCTCAATCTAATGCTGCAGTTGATGAATTGGTATCAAGAATATCTAGTCAAGGCCTTTATCGCAGTGATGGGAAGATGTACAAGCCATTTGTTGTGAGGGTTGGGAATGTGAAAACAGTTCATCCAAATTCTTTACCTTTCTTTATTGATACACTTGTTGATAATCGTTTGGTAGATGAGATGATGAAGTTGAATGATGCAAAGAATGATGTGAATGCACACTCTTCATCAGAATTGCGTTCTAAGTTAGAAAAATTAGTTGATTGTATTAGATCCTATGAGGCCAAGTGTGCTAACTTCAGTGATGGAAATTCTAACCTTAAGAAGTCCTTGGAAGATGATGCTCATAAGGGAGATGATTCGAAGGAAATGTCTGACATAGAAGTCCAGGTAAAGCTAAGAAAGCTTTACGAGCAAAAGAAGCAAATTTATAAAGATCTTAGCATTGCTCAAGCGCAAGAGAAGAAAACTAATGAAGAGATTAGAGGACTTAGACATAAGCTTCGGAAATCTATATTAAGAGAAGCTGAAATAGTGATAGCTACATTAAGTGGCTGTGGGGGAGATCTGTACGGAGTATGTTCTGAATCAATATCAACTCATAAGTTTGGTAGTCCATCTGAACATAATCTTTTCGATGCTGTTATTATCGACGAAGCTGCTCAAGTAAAATTTCCTTTTCTCCATTGAGGCTTTAATCTTTATCAGTACCAATGGTACTTTGTCTGCATTTTAATTATTGCTTCTTCCTTGGTACAGGCTCTGGAACCTGCAACTCTGATTCCTCTTCAGCTTTTAAAGTCTAATGGATTCAAATGTATAATGGTATGAAATATCTGAGAATCAATACTAAAATATTCTTTTTTTTTTTTTTTTTTGGTGTAAGGATATCTTACTTCTGTTTGAAATTTATAATTGAAGGTTGGTGACCCAAAGCAGCTTCCAGCAACTGTAATTTCAAATGTTGCAAGTAAATTTCATTTTGAATGTAGCATGTTTGAGCGTTTACAAAAGGCTGGTCACCCTGTTGTTATGCTGACGAAGCAGGTAAAGCAAAATTGAAAATTTTCCTTGCAGTTTCTATCTTTTCAATGCAAGTTTGTTTCTTATTAAAAAAAAAAAAAAAAAAAGAAGAGGCGAAGCTTCGCTCCACTTCAAGTTAAAATTGCATTAATCTCATAGTTCTTTGTCATATTTCGTACCATTTTAGAAGTATTTCTGATGAAGAATCCACCATACTTTAGACGATATCTCATCCTTTTTTCTTTTGAACTTCTTCCTTCATTAGTAACATTCTGTTTCTTATTCTAAAAATAATAATAATTAAAAAAAAATCTGGTGAAGAATGAAATTAACAATGTCTCCAAGAAAAAAATGATTATGCCTAATAGCTTATGGAAGTGGTTATTGTTCAAGAAAATGAAAGAGATATGTTTTGAACTATTTGAATAGATTACAGATGTTCTTTCTGTAGTTAATCTTTTTTGTCTGATGAAGAATGAAATTAACAATGTCTACAGAAAAACAATGATTTATGCTTACTCGCTTAGGGAAGTTGCTATTGTTCAGGAGAGTCCAAGAGTCCTTTTTTTTTCCCCCTCTTTTTCTTTCGTTTTTTATTATTTTAATAGACTGCAGATGCCTTGTTCTCTCGCTCTCTGTAATTAATCTTTTTAATAAAAGTTTTGTTTCTTATATATGTGTCTAAGCATGCATGTGTTTGGGGTAAGAGTGAATTTTTTCAGTTTAAAATTTTCATGATTGGGAAATCCCTGGTATGAAGACTCTTACGGTCCTCAGTCATAATGCAGTATCTAAAGCTGTTTGTTGTAACCTGAACATAATTATTTTCCATATTTTAAATCATCTGCTACTTCTAAAGGCTTTTTTTAGATATCCCCCTTGAGAAATCTATGTGTTGACGGTTTTGGGAGTAAACTCATTCTATTATTGCTATAAGTGGGATCGCAAGCTTACCTATTTGCGTCACTTTAAAATGATTTATAGCCCACTTTAGAGAGAACAAAAAAAAGAAAGCTTTCTCTTTAGAGGGATGAGTCCTCAGTCTAGGATTAGAAATCCTGACTGTTCGTCTTACTCCCTCTAAAGAGAAAGCTTATCTTGTCTCTTTCTCTCTCAAGAAGTGGGCTATATTGGAATCATTCCATTTTCTTTACTGAATGACCTTATAAAATGCCCTATTCATAGTTTCAAGTATCCGCTTTATGAGATAATGTCTATCCACACTTTGAGCTGTACGGTTGCACGTTTGCTTCTAGATTGATTTTCTAGTTGTGAACGATCATTTTGACCTGAGAAGTTAATGTTTTCAAGACAATTTAAAACTGAGATTTGCGCAACTTTTCTTATGCACGTATGCATGTGTCGGTTTCAGGGCAGAAAAGAATATATTTTATTGATTTCTGTACAAGAAGTTACAATATTTATAGGAGAAAACCCTATGGGAATTAGGAAATAAATCCCACGGAAAGAGGGAACCAAATCCCTTGATTAGATGAGATCCTTATCTCAAGAAATCTCATTTAAAATCTAAAAGTTAAACTACTTTCCTATCTTATCTCTCAGCCCCTATTAACCGGATTATCACATATCCGGTGTACTTTCCTATTTTCTACACTCCCCCTCAAGTTGGTGCATAGATATGTATCATGCCCAACTTGCTAATGAGAAACTCGAAGTTTGATCTAAATAATCCTTTAGTAAGAACATCGGCTACTTGTTGTGAGGTTGGACCAAATGGCAAGCAGATGGCACCAGCTTCAATCTTCTCTTTTATAAAATGTCGATCAATCTCAACATGTTTAGTTCTATCATGTTAGACTGGATTGTGGGCGATGTTGATTGCTGCTTTGTTGTCACAGAACAGCTTCATAGGCATGGTCACAGGTCTTCTTAGTTCCTCCAAAATTCGTTTAAGCCATATCATCTCACAGATCCCTTTTGCCATTGATCTGTATTTTGTTTCTGCACTGCTTCGAGCCACTACGTTTTGTTTCTTGCTCCTCCAAGTAACTAGGTTTCCCCATACAAACGTGCAGTAGCCAGATGTAGACCTTCTATCTGAAGTAGATCCCGCCCAATCTACATCTGTGTAAGCTTCAATACCTCGTTGTTCATTCTTCTCAAAGAACAGTCCTTTTCCCGGTGAACTCTTCAAGTACCTTAGGATGCGGTAGGCTGCTTCTAGATGTTCTTCATGGGGAGAATGCATGAACTGGCTCACTAGGCTGACAACGAATGCTATGTCTGGTCAAGTATGTGATAAGTAGATTAACTTCCCAACTAGTCTTTGGTATTGAGTTGTATCCACCTGTCTTCCCTCTTTGTTTCCAAACTTCTGATTTGGATCAACTGGTGTTTCTGCAGGGTGACATCCACTCATCCCGGTATCCAACTGGTGTTTCTTTTGTGAAATTGCAACTCCCTTTCTTGACCTTGCTACTTCCATACCAAGGAAGTATTTTAGTGAGCCTAGGTCCTTAATCTCAAATTCAGAAGCCAGACTCTGCTTTAGACGATTCATCTCAACAGTATCATCCCCAGTAAGAATGATGTCATCCACATACACTATAAGAACAGCTACTTTCCTATTGGAGTGTCTTGTGAACATCGCGTGATCTGCTTGCCCCTGGTCATATCCCTGTCTCTTCACAAATTGAGTGAATCTCTCGAACCAAGCTCTTGGAGATTGTTTTAGACCATACAGAGACTTTTTTAGCCTGCATACTCGGGTTCCATATTTTTCCTCAAATCCTGGAGGTGGATCCATGTAGACTTCTTCATCCAGATCGCCATTAAGGAAAGCATTCTTCACATCTAGTTGCTGTAGTGGCCAATCTAAGTTGGCTGCAAGTGATAGGAGTACCCGAGTATTGAGCTTTGCCACTGGTGCAAAAGTTTCAAGGTAGTCAATCCCATATGTTTGAGTGAACCCTTTTGCTACTAGGCGAACCTTGTATCTTTCCAAAGATCCATCTGATTTGTATTTCGTTGTGAACACCCATTTACAGCCAACAATCTTCTTCCCCTTTGGCAGTTCTGTTACTTCCCAAGTTCCATTCTTTTCAAGGGCCTTCATTTCCTCGAGAACAGCTTCCTTCCATTCAAGAACCTTTAGAGCATCCTGCACATTCTTTGGAGTTTCCACACTAGACAATTGTGAGGTAAAGGCAGTGAAAACAGGTGACAGATTTTTGTAGGACACAAAGTTTGACATGGGATATTTTACACAACTTCTAACCCCTTTGCGCTTAGCAATAGGAAGGTTAGCATCAGGTATATAGGACTCGGATTCAAGATTGGGTAGGTTGGTGTGAATAGATACTGTGTGAGGATTACCTGGATCTGAATCGGGAATATTTCGTGGTGTAGGATCCAGACTGATTTGTGGTTCAGGCTCTTGGCAGTGTTGGATAGTTTCAGTCTCTACTCCTTGCTTCCGGTTCTTCCTCCTGTAAACCAGCAGTTCTTGTGTTCCTGTTTGTTTCCTATTTTCATCTTTATTAATGTTATGAGATGACTCTATAGACTCGGGATTCAAATTTTCATTACTTAAATCACCCAACTCTGTATTTATTAGGAAATTTGGGCTTCTTGCAGTTTCAGTTTCAGTTTCTATTTCAAAGTTCGAATCTTCCCTTAAGCTCTCCCTTGAAGATGAGTACCAAAAAATGGTTGAGACTCAAAGAAGGTGACATCCATTGTGTCAAAACATTTTTTTTTGAGCTTACGTCATAGCACTTATACCCTTTTTGGTTCGGAGCATAGCCTACGAATATACACTTTCTAGCGCGAGGATCTAACTTTCCCCTATTTTGGTTGTGATTATGGACGAATGCACTACACCCAAACACTCTCAAAGGTAAATCTATAGTCAACTTAGAGGTAGGGAAAGTGTTCTTGAAGACACTCAGGGGTGTTTTATAATCTAAAACTTTGGTAGGCATGCGGTTTATGAGGTATGTGGCAGTTACGAGAGCCTCTCCCCAAAGGTACTTAGGAACACCATTAGTAAATAATAATGCTCTCGTGACTTCTAGGAGATTTTTTTTTTCTTTCTTTCTACTATGCCATTCTGTTGGGGTGTATCTGAGCACGAACTTTGATGTATTATGTCCTTGTTTGAAAAATATCCTCCCAAGATTTCATTAAAGTATTCTCTGCCATTATCACTCCTAAACACTTTTATTTTCTCTTGAAATTGTGTTTCAATCATTGTATAGAATACTTGAAATATCTATTTTACTTCAGACTTGTCCCTTAATAAATATACCTAAGTGAGTCGTGTGTGATCATCTATAAAGCTAACAAACCATTTTTTTCCATACATTGTTGAGGCTCGAGATGGTCCTCAAACATCACTGTGAATTAATAAAAACGGTTTTGATGCTTGATATGGTCTAGCGGGAAAGATAGAACGATGATGCTTAGCTAGTTCACAAATCTCACATTTAAAAGAAGATGGACTTTTATTTCTAAATAAATCAGGTAACAAATGTTTAAAGTAATGAAAACTAGGATGCCCTAATCTATAATGCCAAATCATAACATTATTAGAAACGGAAATAGAGTTGAAACAAGAGTTTGTAACTTGGTGTCCTGATTCGGTTCCATCTTCAAGGAAATAGAGACCTCCACTTTCTATAGCACTGTTAATCGTCCTCCCCGAGACCATGTCCTGAAACTCACACCGAGAAGAGTAAAAAATAACACGACAATTAAGAGAACTTGTTATCTGACTAACAAACACAAGATTGCAAGAGAGTTTTGGAACACGGAGTACATCATGCAAGGTTATATAATTGGAAATTTTGACAGTCTCTGTTCCAGCAATTGTGGAGAGGGAACCACCAGCAATTCTAATCTTCCTATTCCCTGCACATGGAGTATAAGTTGAAAAAAAATGGGAGCAACTTGTCATGTGATCAGTGGCTCTTGAATCTATGATCCAGGAGCTGTTTTGTTTGGGATTAACGCTGAGGAAGGCTGAGGCAAGATTATCTGTTTGGACAAAAGAACATGAAGGGGTTGATTGGTTTACTTGGAAGTGTGAAGACTGAAAAAGTTTGTGCAGCTTCTCTAATTGTTCCTTTGTGAAAGGCAGCCCTTCAGAAGTACCTTGCTGCCCTTGATCTTCACTGGTTGCTTGAGCCGAGAAGCCCCTGTTATCAACATTCTTTTTCTTCCAATTCTGCGGTTTTCCGTGGATCTTCCAGCAGTTTTCCCTCGTATGCTAGTGTTTTTTGCAGTGGTCACACCAGGGCTTCTTCTTCCTGTCATTATCCGAGTCATTCCTCGTTGACACAAGGGCATAATTATTAGTCACAACAGCCACTAGTTTGTTATCCTCCTCGGTCTTCAACATAACTTTCCTCCTAGTCTCCTCTCTTCTAATTTTTGAAAACGCCTCCCGAAGAGTTGGTAGGGTTTTTTCTTCAAGAATCCTAGACCTAATCTCATCATAGACTCGGTCCAAACTAGCCAAAAAAAGGTACACTCAATCACTTTCTTCTTTTTTCATGAATCTTACGCTATCCGTCGGGCAATCCTACTCATCATTATAACATTGATCTAATTCTTGCCATAAGGACACCATCTCATTATAATAAATGGTAACCTCACGCTCACCTTGTTTGGATTTCCACAACTTGGTTTTTAATTCAAAAATTTGTGAGGAATTTTCAAGATCAAAATGTTTCTCTCACTGCATCCCATACATCTTTTGCAGTGGGAAGGAAAAGATAGGGCTTACTTATAGTTGGTTCCATAGAGTTAATTAACCATGCAGTAACTAACGAATTTTCTGACCTCCATGCTCTTAGTTTCGGATTCCCATCTCCAGGCTTCTTCACTCCTCCATTCAAATGACCGAGTTTTCCTCTTCCATCAATGGCCAACTTCACCGATTGTGCCCATTCTAGGTAGTTCTTCCCGTTCAGTTTGTGGAGAGTCAATTGGAAAGAAAATTGAGATGAGTCTCCTCCTTGTGCCATGGTGATTCGATCTGGTTCACCACGATTAGAATCTTCTGCCTTAGAGGATGCCGAGGATCTGCCTTCTTCTATGATGGTTGTTTCAGCCATGGATTAAGAAGGTATTTTCGGCTCGGATACCATGTCGGTTTCAGGGTAGAAAAGAATATATTTTATTGATTTCTGTACAAGAAGTTACAATATTTATAGGAGAAAACCCTAGGGGAATCAGGAAATAAATCCCATGGAAAGAGGGAACCAAATCCCTTGATTAGATGAGATCCTTATCTCAAGAAATCTCTTTTAAAATATGAAGGTATAAACTACTTTCCTATGTTATCTCTAAGCCCCTATTTAATCGGATTATCACATATCCGGTTTACTTTCCTATTTTCTACAGCATGCATACATGCTCATGCAAGGTTCTACTTCACGGTTTTTGTTCTTTTTTTTTGTTCTTTTTTTTGGATGAAAAGGTTCTTCACGGTTTTTACATGTCCACTTTGACATACTTTTGAATGGTTACATGAATGTTTCTTTTGTTGCTTTTTTGTATTATTCTTTTATTTTACAGCTACCACGTGACAAGAAACCATGGAATTCTGTAGTCAAGATATTTTCTAGCTTAACCCAGAAAAGGGTCATGCCTCCACGAAATAATTATTTTCTTAAGCTGTTCTCATCTTAAATATTTTATGTGATTCCTCAAATTGAGGATTTCTGGCTTGTGACGCTATATTAATTGCTATTTCTGGGATAGGAGGGTCATTTTGTACTTCTCCTTGGATTTGTGGGGAATATTTACTCACAGTTGGTCAGTTACCCACTATTTACTATTTGCAGTATAGGATGCACCCAGAGATTTGTCAGTTTCCTTCTATGCATTTTTATGAGCGGAAGTTGCTGAACGGTGAAATGTCTAACAAATCAGCCCCATTTCATGAGACTGAGGGCCTTGGGCCCTACGTTTTTTACGACATAATTGACGGACGGGAGCTTCGTAGTAAGAATTCCGGTGCTTTGTCTCTTTATAATGAGCATGAGGCTGATGCTGCTGTTGAAGTACTCAAGTTTTTCAAGAATAGGTTTGTTATTCTATTCCTGTCTACCCTTTTTTTCCCCTTTATTTTCGAATAAGAAATGGGTACATTTAAGTGAGAAAATGAAATACCACAGGAGAACAAGCTTTTGCAAATGATAAAAATAAAAAATAAAAAATAAAAAGGGAAAGGAAATAGAAACAAAAAAATCGTGTTTGTGCGACAAAATCATGGAAGATCGAATATCCCTATCATTGCGAGTAGAACTCAGTAAGGAAATTCAAAACGTGATTCTTTCCCGAAGATGTTTTTCGTCCTAAAACACTTTATCAAAAGTCTTTTTGTTCATGTTAACCTCAGGGAGTAACTCCAATCCCTGCAACAAAATCTGAACAAACCATCTTTGGTTCACTCATAGGCAACCATGACCATAACTTTTTGTGAAAAATCAGAGAAGTAAATGACCTAAGCATTTTGCACGTTTCTTTCTAATCACACACCAAGACAGGAAGTACCATGTATGGACTGCCCGTTGTGCATCACTTCACTACTCACTAGTATAATTCTTACCATCAGCCTCTGCTTTGAGGTGGTTTCTTATTTCAGAATTGCTATTAGATTTATTTTTTCAAAATTTGTGCGTACTACGTAGGTATCCATCTGAATATTTTGCTGGAAGAATTGGGATTATTACACCATACAAATGTCAGCTGTCAATATTGCGCTCTCGGTTTTCTAGTGTCTTTGGATCTTCTATCATAGATGATATGGAATTCAATACTGTTGATGGTTTCCAAGGTCGGGAGGTTGATATATTGATACTTTCCACTGTAAGAGCAGCGGAACAAAACACTGTTGCCCCAGGGATTACCTCCAGCAATATTGGATTTGTTGCTGATGTAAGACGCATGAATGTTGCACTGACAAGAGCCAAGCTTTCACTTTGGATTATGGGTAATACACGGACATTGCAAACGAACAAAAGCTGGGCCGCCCTCATCAAGGATGCCAAGGAGAGAAATCTAGTTAAAACAGTTAAAAGGCCGTATCGATTCATGTTTAAAGCAACTTTACATAAAAGTTGTGCCGCAGAGAACTTTGACAATTGTCTTAAGCAGCCAAAATCTATTGAAAAGGTTGAAGATGGTCGACGGCATGTGAATCAGCATGAGAGGAGTTCAAAAGGAAACACTAAAGGGAGAACAAATAACATCAGTCATGGAAATAAAGGGAGAGATAATGAAGTTGAAAGTAATTCTTCAGCAACTAGAGATGAATTTGGGATGAAGAGAAGGAATGCTAGAGATGAACTTGATTTTCCAGTGAAGAATTCATCATCTGTAGCTGTTGCAAGTGTTGACAACAAAACTTCAGAGGACAGGAAGACCGTGATAGCAGGGAAACATGTCACGCATGGTGAATCTAAGGGTGAAGAGAGTTCTCATGTGGACAAGAGAAAAAGGAAGTCAGAGAATTCAAAAAGAACTATGGGTCAACCTGAACATGGTACGGGTGATATGATTTCGAAATCTCAAGTGCTTAAACGACTGAAAATAATCTCCGGGAATGATGTAACCCAGAGGGGCGAAGAAGTTTCTACTCCCTCTGCTCTAACCAGTCCTAAGGAGAGAGATTCAAATGATAGAGATCCAAATAAAGTTGGTTCTTCCAATCTAATTGAAAAAAGGAAAAAACAGCGTGAAGATGTTGATGCTATTCTTTACTCGGCTCTTATTTCTTCTAAAAAGTCTGTAACATCTAAAGGACATTCTTCTTCTTCATCGATGCCTAGTGTTGGGATTAGACCACCCAAACCACCCAAGACAAGAAGAGAGTAACAACTGACACCTGTTCAGGTATGAATTTTCTGTCTTTAGCACTGTAATATTGATGACCAAAATTTTCTGTATATGTTGTTACTAAAAGTCCCTTCTATGGCCCTGCTTTATACATGGAAAAAAACTTTAATTCCTTTGAAAAGACCTCTTTGATGACCCGTGAAGCAAGTTGTGTGATTGCTTGAGATTGAAAATGTTTACCGCTCTGCTATCCGCTTCATGTAGGTGTATAATCTTCTTCAATCTAAACCAATTGGTAATCGGTAAATATTTATCACTAACAGATGTACTCTTAATGATATGAATACAACAATTAAATAAAATACGAGTGCTCCCATTTGGGTACGATGGGCTTCAATTAAAAAGGTGTGATGTGGTGGCTAGTCTTGTTGTATTTCTGTAGTTCCAGCAGGGATATCAGTTGTAGTTAACTTGCAACTTGGTGAGTAGTGACCTGAGCTGAATAAAAATGAATTAGGTGAAGCCATCTCCACTCTTGTGTTTGAGTTCTTGACTTTTCTCAGGTCCTTTTTGATCAATTAAGCATTAAATCCACCGAATGAACTATGTAGTAGATAGATGTGGTCATAGGTCTCTAGATCCTCATACAAAATAATACCCGATTCCTTGGAACTCAACACCTTTTTGCCACCTAAGTGTAATTGAAGAAAATCTGTTGATTCAAATTTCTCAGCATTTTTCTCTTTCTTAGCATTGATTCTATACGCTTCAGCATTCTTGTTGTGTTTGCGGATTCAATTCATCTGATGTTCTTATTGCATCTTTTATTTTTCCAGAATTTTTTACCAGCACCATAGCACAAGAATTCAGGTGAAGTATAACCATTAATCTTACTTGATATTCGTGGAGCTTCATCATCACACTTTAAACGCTGTTGCCAATTCCAATGAAGACCGAAACTGCTGGCTGTCGTGAGGCTTGGCAATTGGATGTTAGATAAGGTTTCATCTCGATTTTTTTGGCACTGCCTGCCATGTCGTATAGTTGAAGCCATTCGTTTGGTGAGGTGTACCCTTGTATAAGATGCAGCTGATATGTGTATTCTTGGGTTTGTGTAAATGGTATCTTCTGTAAATAATGTTTGATAGTTCAATGGCTTTCTATACATGTAGAAGTCACATTTTTGACAACTCACAAATCTAAATACATGTACGATCACATTTTTAGTACGGTACAGACTTGCCATTAGCGCGTAAATTTTTCCCTGATGAACTTGAAACTGAAAATTTATCTTTCAAGCACATTGTCAAGATCAAGAAGGTTAAAAATATGCAGAATTAACACAATATGTGGAATTAAAGTTTTTGCATCAGAAAGTTCATTACAAATAATACACTCTCTCTCACAAATAGGTAGGATGTCAAGTTAAACTGATTGCTGACTACGCAATTCTTCCTCTTCCCAAAAATAGATTTATCTTTTATCAATTTTGCAGCTTGTCTCTTTTCTTCCCCTCTCATCTTCTTTTCATTGGCATGTATTGGGGCATAAAAAATTAAGCTTGTTTTATTATTTTTCCACTTTCGGATATTTTGATATGTTATCTTGTTGAGGAAGCAATCATATGACCAATCAGATAATCATGTGAGCTTCACATGTTCCACTCCTCAAGGCACCATTTAGGCAATCAGAATCCTCTCTCTCCTTCTAAAGATTAAGAAAAACACAGTCGTCTCCTTTACACTAAGTATATTAAATTATTAGCAAAACTTTAAACTCTCTCTACGGGTGCCTAAGACTAAGACTGCTTGGTCTAGTGTCATCACATTAGGGAGTTTGGGAGAAGGTTGCGGGTTCAATCCTGTAGTATATCTAGAAAAAAAAAAAAAAAAAAAAAAAAAAAACACACACACACACACACACACTCTAGGGGTTGATGGGCTTTCGGTTGCATTACGGGCGTTTTTTACAAGCATTGGAATCTTAATGCTTAAACAATCAAACGTTTCAAGGACTTCCGGGTTTCTAAGGGGTTGAGATCATCATTTGAAGCTACTACAGCTTTCTGTGTCGGGTGATATAATCTTAGCCAAAAATAATATTAAAGGCAGAGGGGAACTTATTACGTGGTAGACTAATAGCCGAATGTTACCAAACATAATATCTTGTTTCGTTTCCTTGGAAGATTTGCTTGTGCTAAAAAAAACTACATCAAATTGTAGTGCCATAGTGGTGTGTTTCATAACTGCAATTCTAAATTTTAGATACCAAAACTTTTTGGAGAATGGTCCTCATAATTGTATTGGTGCAACAAAGTTTAACTCTTCCTCCAGTACGAAAAGAAAAAGATCATATCCAAATAGATATAGATGAATAAAACGCTTAGATGGTATTCATGCCTAGCTCCATTATTGCATTATCGGATGTGTATCATATCACCTTCTTTACATACAGCACATATTTCCTCTGTAATCATGATTCAATATATGATTGCAAATGGCCCATGAAGATACGATATTAATGTATTTAAAAAGTATATCATGAGGAGGATCTCCTGACAGTTACAAAGGAAAGAGTAGCCACATATAGATATAGCCATGACATATGATGTTATAATATCATTGGGAGTCAGAAAAATACTCATATTATTTGGTGCACACATATAGATATATAAAATTTCATGAGAAGTGACCCAATTCGGTTCACTTTGTGGGTTTAATTTCTTCTTTCAGTTTGGTTCCAGCTCCTAGGAGAAAGCAATACATCTCTTTTGGCCCGTTTTGCATGCATATTGCATGCCTTGGCTGCAGGGTTACAGGGCAACACAGAGAGAGGAGAGAGACTACTTATAATTATTGGTGTCATTCATTTCTTTCTTTGTGTTGTCAGTTGTGTGGGTATTAATTCTGATATGAAAAACAAAATTAATTGTTGCATGTCATTAGTGGGAATGGGATGGAAATATAAATGGTATTCTCACCATGTTCAAATATATATATTTTTTGTTATCTTTTCCTTTTTCAAGTTATTTCCAAGGAGTCTCTAATATGAGTAAACGCCTGTTTTAACACATTACAAGCAAACTTCAATTTAAGAGAGAGAGAGAGAGAGAGAGAGAGAGAGAGAGAGAGAGAGAGAGAGAGAGAGAGAGAGAGAGAGAGAGAGAGAGAGAGAGAGATTACCTTTAAACTTCGTAGTTTTGGCATTTTGTCCCTGAAAATGTATTTTATTGGTAATTTAGTCGCTAAATTAGTAATAAAAAAAAAGTGCTAAAATCAACTCCCGTAATATTTGGCTCTACTTTTGAAAACTCGTTAACTAAATTTAGGGAAAAAAATAAAAGTTGAGATTTAAAAAATGCTAGTTAATTTCAATAAGTTTAAGTGGTAGAAGTGCTTTTTATTATATGTATAGCGGTGCATCTGTTAATTATAGTATGAATTTATCTTGGTAAATTGGGATTTTTAAATTATGAAAGAAGGATGCGAAAACTTTTTCTTTTCCAAACTTCCAAGATAGAAAAATGGGAATTCTCCACTCTCCAGAGGATGCTTCTGCAAAACAACACGGCTATTAGTTAATTAATATGCATATTTTTAACAACAATAAATATCATGAGAGTTTTATGGCAGGCTATGGAAAAATACTATACAAATAGGACTCTATTAAACGCTAAAATTTGTGTTAGATTCTATTAATTTTATACAACTTTTTATTTTAATGAGATTTTGAAATTTAAAAATATGCACCATCACTAGTGTAACCCTACTATAGAAAATGTCTCCTTATAAATATAATTTTTTTGCTAAAGGGAAAGGGAAAAGGAAAAGTGGATGAAACTCACAAGTAAAGTTGTACAACTCTAATTAGTCAAATGTTACTGAGAAGGAGTAAGATCCCGCTTGCATGTGCATGTGAGATTGCTTCTTGACAATATGCATTATTGTTTACTGTATTTGGTTGGTTTTTATTATAATATGCCTATGTAATGGGGCTCATGTGATCACCAAGAAAGAGAAAAAAACAAATAATTAAAATGGCAACGAAATCATCTTTTAGAGTGTATTTTGAGTGTAATTTTTGAGTTGAATTTGAGTTATAACTTGAGTTGAAGTTGTAACTTGAATAAAGTTGAGTAAAGTTAAATAAAGTTAAAACTTAAAAAAATATGAACTTAAATAAAATTAAAACTCGAGTGATCTTTTTTTGAATTTTTTGAACAAAAGAACGTACCCTAAATATAAAAAAACCATAGTCACCCACTGGATCATATAAACCTTCGGAAAATTCATGTGCTCTGTAATCATGCATTGGTTGAGATAATGACTAAACACCTTTCCCAACATATTGATATTAATAAAATAATAACCGAAACCCACAGCCTAATTAAGCATTTAATAGTTAATTAACTCTTAAATCTAATTGTACGATTGTCCGTTCTCTCATTCTTGACCAAATAATTGGATTCCACTAATACATTCCTATTTTAATACAAGTTGCCCAAGTTACCCCCATTTTATTTCCTTGTTTGTTACAACTTCCTTAATTCTTTATGAAATTTCACTCCACATATATATATATATATATATTAATATATCACCGGTGCTTGTGCCATGATTATCAAATTAAAACGGCCATATAATTAAGGTCAACTATTGCTTTATGAAGCACTAAACAATGTACGGTGGTACTTAATTATTTTAAATAAAATCAACTTGTTTAATTATCAGATGCGTAACGTACGTACGTAACTATACATTATGCCATTATTTTGTCACTTTATGATCAACTATGGACATAATTGTTATTCATATGACATTGATATGGCAATAATGCCATGTCGTTTGGTACACAAAATGTTGATGGAAACATTGACTTAGCAAACATATCTTACTCTTAACATTTTTCTTAATTTTGTTCAGTTTGCAAAATTGGTTTCTGTTAGCTTCATGTATATGCAAGAACTAGCTAGCTTTGAAGCCTTCATTCTTGTTGGCAAAATATTTATGTAACCACAAATAAAAGAAACTATTTGAATGTTCACTAACACATGGGAGCATTTACTAATTGCGTGTGTATGATGTAATGCGAAATGAAATTTTTAACGAGTTGAGATGTGTTTGTAATTTCTTATAATTCGAGTTATCTTATTTTCTGCTTTAAAAAATGTATATATGTATCAATTAACTAATATATGATTTGATTATTAGTCGAATCATTATAAGAGCTAACTACATTATTGAAACTTGAAAGAAAAGGACATCCATGTTCTCTGTGTACTAAGTGTCAACTTGTGGGCTCATTATTTCTTTATATTTCCTTTCTCTCTCAAAAAAAAAAAAAAAAAAAAGTCTTCACATGGAATTTCTTGATAGGTGCATCGTCCACGATCTTCTAAACACCCCAAAAATCTAATAAAATAAAAAGCATAATATATATAGATGCAATAAATAACATTAAATGGCCATCACTATGCAGATATATCAAGAAAAAGCTTAGAGAATTAATAGTTTTGAAGAGCATCAGATGCCCTTATAATATTTGACTGTCAAGAGCTGCTTCATCACGCAAATTGCAATAGAAAACTCCATTTATTCAAGTTTTTAACACACACACACACACACACACACACACACACACACACACACACACACATATATATTATACACGTTTATGTATTTACAGTTAACTGTAATATAGTTCACAAGAGCCTCAAATGATTGTTGTATATATAACCTAAATTATGCATGTATTGCACAATAGAATCTGACGCAGAAAGTGATGGATCCAGCATTGGATGCAATATGGGCTAACACTAAATTAACATATTTTACAACACAACATTTGTTGTTAACTATATATGTCTGATCTTGCAAAATTATATAGGGACAAAGGTTTTGAAATAACTTTGCTTAAAATACAAAAGTAATTGCAAAGAAGACTAATTAATCTTGTTTTTCTTACAAAAAGAGAATCTTTAGTGTCATTATGTTCTCTATATTCATCATTTATATATAGAAGAATCTCGAGACTCGCCAATAAAACTAAAAAGGGATGACCGTTCTACTTGAAGGATACGCTCAGTTTCATTTACAGCGTAGTGTGGCTAACTCCACATAGTCAATTGATATTTGATTGGTATCAAAGTATCTACCCTAGACACATTCTAAACAAAGAAAAAGAAAATGTATCTTTACCGTTACACCACTACATGAAAATGCCTATATAACCAACTACTGGACAAAAACTTGAACATGATGCAGCATGATCCAAAACTGACATTTTCTATTGATTAAGATACGACTTTTTTAATATAGAAAGAAAAATAGTGTAATAATAGGGTTATTGTTATTGTTGTAAAATTTCTCCTCATACCACAAAATTTTAGTTGAGAAAAAAAAAAAGAGAAAAAAAGAGAGGTAATATGGTTCTTTACAAGCAATTGAATTGAAAGATAGGTGTTGAAGCCAGAATCGTTATCATGTCAATTTTGGTTTCTTTCACCAGTTCTTGCATTAGTCCAAGCTGTGGTTGGAACTAGTCTCATTTCTTTTTCCTAAGTCACATGTTTACACACAAAGAGTAAATTAAGGATAGTTAAAACCCAAAATAAAAGTAAAAAATAAATGAATATTAGGAGTAATGACAAATTGCAGAAACCGAGAGAAGTCAGGCTTCAGAAATCAGTAAATCTACTGAGCTAATCATCATAACACTTTGGGATTAAACAAACAGAAACCCTTGATTGATTGTGATGATCAGATTCTAGGAAGGCAGTTGCACCAGCAACCGACGTACCCTAGCTTAATTTATAAACTATTATATATTAGTGATTTATAAAAAACAAAATACTAAATAGTATATAGAATTAGAATATAATAATCTTAACAAATTCACTACACCACCATTTCCACCTTCTTTTATAAATTCCCCCCAGAGAAGAGAGCTAGAATTACAAACAACTCAACTAGTATACCAAAAGAAAGAGAGGTCAAAATAAACAAGTACACTAGTTTTTTCTTCTTATTCAAAGCCAAAAATCTATTGCAACTTTCATGGATTCAAAGAAGTCTAACAAGATCCGAGACATTGTTAGGCTTCAACAGATCCTAAAGAAGTGGAAGAAGATGGCAAATGCTTCTAAGAACAGCACTACTGCTACAACAACAACAACAAATACTACTACAACTACTACTACTACAACTAGCAGCAGTAAGAGCATGAAATTTATCAAGAGAACTCTGTCGTTCAACGACGTTTCGAGCGCTTCAAACGACGTTGTTCCAAAAGGGTTTCTTGCTGTTTGTGTTGGGAAGGAGATGAAGAGATTCATCATCCCAACTGAGTATCTGAGACACCAAGCGTTTGGTATTCTTCTGAGGGAAGCTGAGGAAGAGTTTGGTTTTCAGCAAGAGGGAGTGCTCAAGATTCCTTGTGAAGTGCCTTTGTTTGAGAAGATTCTCAAAGTGGTTGAAGAGAAGAGAGATGTTTTCTTCTTGCATGAGCAGCTGGGATTCAGTGCGGACAAGGACAAGATAATCAGTTGCTGCTCTCCCTCATCTGATTGTGAGCTCACTCCTCATCACCCACAAATGTGTAGATGATCTTCAGAAAATTTTAATATGATTTTTTCTTTTTCTTTTTTCCCCCCTTTTTTGGGTTTGTTTTTCTTGTGTTTTGTCAAGGAAAAATCAATGCATGAGAGGAAAGAGAGAATTGACTAAAAGTGAGATATAGCGGCCAGGGATTAGAGACTTGAATAATAAGGTAGATCATTAATTTCCTGTTAATTTAGGGGAATATACAGTTAATATCTGGAGATCATCAAGTTTATGTGATTGATCCAAGTTGTATGTTGTATCTACCATCATTTTGTGGAAAGAAAAGTCATTTTTCATTTTATTGAACAGAAGATCACATTGATTTTCTTGTTTAATTTCATTTGATTGATAAAATGACATCATATATATGACTAAACATACCCTCTTAGGATTCATTCTTCTGTGAAGCTTAATTATGAAAGAATATAATTTTCTTGAATAGAATATTATTGGGTCATGAAATTTCTGCCCTAACCATATCATATCAATCCATTTTGCTCTGAGGAAAGGAAATTTCCAACTAGATGCTTTGTTATGTAGACAAACATGTGAGTTTTAAGTATTTCAGAAACTAATTCACAACTCTTTTCCAAATTAATAGGCATTTTTTTTTTTCATTTTTTTAAATGGTTCTACAGATTTTGGGAGTCCATAATTCTTTTGTTAAGGGCGAACTAACATGTAATTGTATCTAACTTCAATTTGCCCAAGAGAAAGCATAGAATTTTCTGCTAAAACTAAGTATGGGGGGTAGGCTGGCATGTGCCTCCCACCTCTTTGCAATTAATGTCAAACATGTCTACAGTTAAATCTCATATATAAATATATATGACCTTGATAATTAGAGTGGTGGTTAAAAGGAAAAAAGTACACTAATCATATATTAATTTAAATTATTGATGGTTCCAAGAGCTTTGTTGTTTTGAATATATGCATAGGAAAGGCATCTTATGTGCTTTCCTTAATGCCTGGCACATGTACATTGTTTTTTTGTTTTTTGCTTTTTCTTGACTTTGGGGTCCCAATATGGAAGAAAGCAATTATTTGGAATCTATTTTAATGGTGCTTTTGACTAAGATTAGCTACATAAAAAAAAAAAAAAAAAAAAAAAAATTGAAAAGCTAGAATAAATGGACGTTAAGACTATATGGACAGACCAACTAATTTCTATATATCTTATCGAAAAATCTCAAAGGCATGTTCCGTTTTAATCATAGGATTATAAAAACTTCACTTAGATTTTGTTGAAATACGGTGTTCTGCCTACCTTATACAATTACGTGTGAATGTGAGCCTATAAAATACATGTCCGTAATTCAACGTTATTGATGGGTCTGGTAGATTTGGCAGTTACGACGTGGCAGGTTAGCGCGTGTAGCAGTCTTTGGTTTGTTGGTAGATTACCAAATTAAAAAGACTTGCTAATCTGTAGAACACGATTAGGGCAGGATCTCCAAATTTGCTGAAGAGTCAATTAGGCCCGAAGGATATAAAGAAGAACAGCTTCATGATTTTCTAAGGCACATTTCCTTGCCAAACAATCAAAATGATGATGTAAAACAAACTAATTAAGAGAACAAATAAGGTTAAGGATACGGTGGTTGGTGATAGAGAAGAGGATGTTTAATTCATGTATTCAGAATCATTCCGTTTTACGTGTATTTTTTAGGAGAAAAAATACTGTAGAGAATCATGAACGAATATAAGAAATAAACGTCCCCTGTGAGTCAAAGCCGGGTGATTCCGATGTTTGGCTACATGTTTCCGAGGTTTAATTTCCAGGCGGATATATATAGCTCAAGGAAACCTCCGAAGGAAAACCTAAGAGGTTAATGGTTAGTGGTTAGTGGTACTCTAATAGGTTAATGGTTAGTGGCTCCATAAGACGGGTGTGTTTTACAATTTCCACCTCCTTTGACTCTTGAAATTATACGAGATTTGTCCTTTAGAGACTCTAGAAGTTGGGCCTTGGGTTACCAAGAGTAAGAGAAGAGGTTATTGGGTTGATTTATCCTCACCCATCCACCCTAGACCCAATTAAAACCCCCAAATGGGATTTAAAACTAAAAACATTACGGACTCATTTGAAATTATTTTGAGAAAATTATTAAAATTACCCTTACAGTGTATAAATCTAAATTTTTATTCATTACTCTTAATTAATATTCTTTTAATTGATATAGTTATTTGAGTGAAAAGGACGGTGAGTAAGAACGAAGACTAATTAAGCTGCAGGCCTGCTGCCCATGAGAGTTTCTCAAGCGTTTGGGTCCAAGGAAAGAGGCCATTTGCGTCACGAGATGAAACGTTGGGCTTGGGCTTAAGAAAATACAGTGTACAAAAAGAAATAAGGAAATTTTATTGACACCTCAAGTTGTTAAAATTGAGGCACAAAAGGAAGTAACTATTTATATTGGTAATCTAATTTATATTTGCCCTTTTCAAACTTCAATCCACACTTTTTTTTAGGGAGAAAGAAGAAAATATGCTAAAATTTGAGATGAATTAAAATTAATAGGCCAATAGTTTACATAAGTTAATAAATAGGCTAAATTATTATTTTCGTCCATAACTTGTCTGGTTATGAATCATAACTTGACAAGTTATTATTCATAATTGTCCATAACTTGTTCGGTTATGAACCATAACTTGATAAGTTTGTCCATAACTTATTTAGTTATGAACCATAACTTGACAAGTTATGGCCTATTAATTTCTATAACTAAAAATTAGCCTATATATTTTCTTAAGCTTTTCATATTGGCCTATTTTCTACTATTTCTCTTTTTTTTTTCCCCTCCAAAGTACTAATCTAGATTTGATTCTTAGTTCTAATCTGGAGCTATGATTTAAACTTATAAACCAAATAAGAGTATTTTGTACCTCTAAATTTGTAGAGCTTTTGACAATTTATCCCATAAACTTTTCATTTTAAAATTTTTCTCTCTGAACTTGCAAAACTATTGCAAACCTCCAAAATTTTCTCTCTGAATGAGAGCTTTATATTACAATTAAAATTAGGATGTTAGAATTTTTCATTGACTATGCTTTTTGGTCTTCAATTTGACACGTTCATTGAAATAGGACATATTGTAACATTATTGTAAGTTCAAGGGACTAATTTTTCAAAACAAAAAGTTTAAGAGGCAAGTCTCTAAAGCTCTACAAGTTTAAGGAGCAAATGTGCAAAGTATCCGGCATGTTTCGTTCAACATCTTAAATTATAGAGATTTGAACATTTTTAGTTAGAATTGTAGAATCTAAATTATGGTGATTTAAACTGTGGTCCGAACTGTTGTTTAAATATGTAAATAAATTATAATTTAAATTGAGAATAAATCCTAACTGTGTTTGGATAGAGTGTTGCAAACTGTAATTAGAGTTTTGTAATAAATCTTATAAAACCTCATTATAAATGACGTTAAAAATAAATGCAATATGAGTGAGAATTTGTTCTTTTTTCATTATGAGCACATTAAAAAAACATTTCAATCAGAATTAAAATAAAAAAATTATACTGTTTTTAAGATTAAAATTGAAGAGAGAAAAAATAGAATCTGGAACTATTGGACTATTGACAACAATTCAAATAATTAGAATTCTAAAATCAACAATTTAAGTTATCCTTTAACTATTATTAAGAGTTTGAATTGTCCTTAAATTTTTTTCTTTTAAATACCAATTTAAATCTTAAATAACAGTTTGAGTTATTGAAATAAACATGACCAATAATTCATAAAATTTAGGAGACATATGTGTTCACTCCTAATTATGATTGAGGGAACATTTTAGTTGTCATATACCTTAGCGCAGGCAATGACTGATGAAACCCTTCTCTCTTCCTCCAAACTCCTCACCAGCGGGAAAACAAAAAACTTCTCTTCTGCCGCCCCCCTCTATCTCTCTCTTCGTCAACTCGGTTTCAGGTATTTTCGTTTCCGGCATCTTCTACGATGTTTATTGGGTTTTCCCTTCGATTATTTTTCGGGTTTTTTTTTTTTTTTTTTTGGGTGTTTGGAATTTTTAATTGGGAATTATTCTTGGGTTTAGCATTTTTTTTAAGGTGAAATATATGTGTTGCTTTAACGATGTATGAAAATGTAATTTCAATTTTTTGCTTCTTATTTTCTTGTTTATCTCTTTGGAAAAGAATTTAATCTGTTTACCATATTTTTTTCGTGAAGTTGGAAATTCTGGAAAACAGAGAGAATTTCATTAGTTGGAAGTTTTGTGAATCATAGAAGTTAAAGAGCTTTGGAATTATCTTATTGTTTGGAACATCTTATAATATTGAAATTTCTGAACTCTAGAAATTGTATTGGATATTATAAGTTTTTAATAAAATTATGTTGTTTCTTATCAACACACACACACACACACACACACACACACACACATATACATATACATATACATATACATATATATGTATATATTTATGCTAATCTAGTTAGCATACTCTTCTTAACTAGGTTTGGTGAAGTTTTTATCTGTTTGATAGAACTAGGAGCTTCTTGTTGTGCTGAAATTTCTGAACTTTAGAAATTTGCAATTCTGAGCACTTAAGAGCTTAGTAATTCTAATTATCATGTCTTCTTGTTGATGAAGGTTCTTTTTTCAGCTGCCTTTTTTATTTTTTTTTATTCTCACTTATTGTCGTTTTCTTCCATGTTTTCAGTTATTTTGTAGCTTGTAATTTCCTTTGTTCTCAATTATTTATGTTCTCTTCCTTTTCAAATTTAATGGCAGTGAACCAGCAGTGTCCCCTATGTTAATGTGCTGCTATATTGATTACTAATCTTTAGATTAATTTCTGTTAAATCCTTGCAGGTTGAAGTCCCACAAATCGAAAAATGGAGTCCAACCAAGCTCCTTCTTCAATGGAAATTGAAGCAGCTCCTTCTTCAATGGAAATTGAAGCAACTCCTTCAGAACCGAATCTTGCATCTGGGTCGTTGCCGCCCAAGCCAAAGTTTGAGCCTTTGAAGGCACATGAGATGTCTGATGGTCGAGTTCAGTTTAGAAAGGTCTCTGTCCCGCCACATCGATATTCGCCTCTCAAGAAAGCTTGGATGGATATATACACTCCTGTATACGAGCAGATGAAGATCGACATTCGAATGAATCTCAAGGCTCGTAAGGTGGAACTAAAGACGAGGCCAGACACACCTGACGTTAGTAACCTACAGAAGTGTGCTGATTTTGTCCACGCTTTCATGCTCGGTTTTGATGTGATTGATGCCATTGCCCTTCTGCGTTTGGACGAGCTCTATGTGGAGTCTTTCGAGATAAAGGATGTTAAAACGCTTCGGGGAGAGCACTTGTCTCGTGCCATCGGTAGACTTTCTGGTAAAGGTGGTAAGACAAAGTTTGCAATCGAAAACGCCACGAAGACAAGAATTGTGATTGCCGATACAAAAATTCACATATTGGGGTCTTTTGCAAATATTAAGGTCGCAAGAGATTCCCTTTGCAGTCTTATTTTAGGTTCACCCGCTGGAAAGGTATACTCGAAACTAAGAGCAGTTGCTGCTAGACTGGCAGAAAGGTTTTGACCCTTAGATATATTTCCAATTTTTTATGTGAGTTTATATCATCCTAAGTTATGATTTTTGACAGTCTAGTGTAAGCTTAGAATTGCCGAGAACAAGTTCTGATTTTGCAAATGAAATTTTGAGAATGATTTATGTCAAGAAACTGTCGTTTAGAAGGATATCTGTCATCTTTAATTAACAAAACTTATATAGTTGGAAAAAATATTCTAGTAGGGGTAAATAGGGGAAAAAATTTAAAAAGAAGGACGAGAACTAAAAATATATAAAAGTTTGGTTAAGAAAAATAAAAAGAGAAAGAAGTATGAAAAAAAAAAAGAAGCCAAAACCAAAGTTTAGTTCAATTCTGTTTCCTGGCATTAATATTCCTATGGTTCCTCCGCCACCAACGCTTCAAGCATCACCTGCTGAGGATGAGGACGACGAGGACAACCTCATCTTAGGAGATTAGTTTCTTTCTGTTTTTGTACAGTTTATTATTAGTATTTTTCGCTCCTCGTCACGAGGTCAAAATGTTCAAACACTTGACTCTGGAGAGCAAGAAATTGGACTTTAGGATTTGCTTTTTTTATTTCTTTCATTTTTTTTTTCTTGTTGATTTTTGTTGCAGATTGTGATGAAATTAATGGGTTTCGATTCGTTTGGTTACAGCCTTAAACTGGGTTCTTCTGGTTTGGTTTTTTTGCTTTTTAGTTATTTTGATTTCATTTTTTGTTTATTTAAAGCTGCGGCAATGGAGTCGACAATGATAAAATTGAACATTACGCTTGGTTAATGATTTTCCTTTATTGGTTTTGCCAGCTTCAAGCACCTATGTTGATGTTTGGATGAAATATTTTAATCAAGAAAAAGATTCATGAATATGGAGAAATAAAATAATTTTGTTTACTAAAACTTAGGAAATAAGATATTTGTTTTTTTTTTTTTTTTTAGGAAAAGAAAACTAATTAATAAGTTCAAAATTTTCCTCTATATATATGTTCGATGTTTTGAGGTGTAAAGATAGTTAATAATTTTAATAATAGGGGCCTTGGCGAAACAATATTTTCTTTTTAAGAAAAGAAAATAATTAATATGTTCAATATTTTGAGGTATAAAGATAATTAGTTACTAGTTCTAATAATAGGGGCCAAGACTTTAAGGGAGGCCTTAGGCAGTTGCCAAAAAACGGCCTCACCAATTCATTGCTTACCACCACAAAGTTTCTCACCAATTCCCAGCCAACAAGGATGATCAACAAGGGCAAGAACATTTACAACAAAATGCCATGGAGGGCACCGATTCATTACCAAAAAAGTTGTAATAGTAGTTGTAGTATTACTAGTTTAGAATCTTCTATGGGCATGAAGCCCTTCCATTCCACGGAGAGCTCGACGGAGTCATTACTCGCGGGAAAGTTGTCTGATGGCGGGTTGCCAGGATCAGAGAGCACGGATGTTCCAAAGGGACATGTGGCGGTTTACGTGGGGCCACGGCTAAGAAGATTTGTGATTCCAACGAGGTGCTTGTCGATGCCAGATTTTAGGGGTTTGATGGATAAAACTGCTGAGGAGTATGGGTTTGAGAAAGAGGGTGCAATACAACTCCCATGTGATGAAGAGGATTTTAACAAAGTTTTGACGAGGTGTCTATCCAAGGAGAAGAAAAAAAATGGTATAAAGATCATATAGAAGGAAATTTTGTATGTGCACGTGGGGCATCTGTATATATGCTGTGTAATTAGGTCCCTTTAAGCCGATTATTCCACCCGTTTTTGTATTCATCTTGTTAATTATGTTACCAGGATTAAATTGTGTTTTTGGTGATTAATTTGTTCAAGAGTTTGGTAATTTACCACTGTATTATGAGTCATTATAGACTCCATTATTTAGCTTTTTTTATTTTCAATTGTGCATCCATATGTTCCTGCATTTCATCCAAGACTTGTGTCTGTATTGCTATTATAGCGGTGCTTTTTTTTAAAAAAAAAAAAAAAATTTCTACCATATTTCTTATCCTTTTACAGTTCTTCCCCAAAATTTTTTATTTTTCGTTCTTCTCCTTTTCTTTAACTTTTTTTTTCCACTCATTTACCCCATTAATTTTTTTTTTTAAATGTGATCTTCCTTAAATATTTATATCTAATAACACAACAAAAAATTACTACAGTGTTTTCTTTCACAAAAATTTAAATTTAATTTTATGTAATACAGTGTTTACTCTCACATAAATTTACTCTTCAACGCAAATCGATAAACTAAACTAGCATCGTGTGTTTCAACTAATTAATAATAAAAAAAATTGCATTTGCCAATAAAAAATGCAACTAAAAATTTTACAAAGTGTCAAGATTCTACCAATTGAATTATAAATTTAGATCTACATTCTCATGTTCTTATTTTGTTGGTTGTCTTTTTTATTAAATTTTAACACACCATAAATTGTTTAAATGTTTTAATATTTAGTTTTTATTTATGTAGTGAGCTTGTGAAATTTAAATGTCATGATAAATAAATAGTAGATGGACAATGAACGAATGAGATATGAAAAAATAGACGACAAATTCTTAATATTATTGATGACTTTCTCAAGTGTTTTTTTTAGAACACTAATGTTTCTTATTTATCAATCATCAAATCTGTATTAAATATGATTAAAAGTCAAATCAGATTAAAAAAATTATACAAATCTAATGACTAATAAATAGAAAACATCAATATTTCTAAAAGAAAGAACACCAAAAAATTCCTACATATTATTGGTAGGGGTGTAAGAAATGAGCCCGAACCCGATAACTTGTCCGACTCGACCTGAAAGCGTAAGAGTTTTTTGTTTTGTTTTCTTAATTCGGATTCAAACGGTCCCAATCCGCTTTGCCCCTACCCGACCCTACCAGATTTAGGTGTGTAATCATAAATCCCTAAATTTATTTTGCTGGACTATCTCTATATAGACTGTTTATTTGACGTATTTTTAATTTTATTTCTGAACTTTATTGACTGTTAAGAAATATGTTTAATGTTATTCTAATGCTTATGAACTGCTTATGAATTTTATGTTTTTGGACTCTTAAAAGAGGTATGAAGTTGTATATTAAAATTAGTTTTCACCAACCCGAGTAACCCAAATCTACCTGAAGTCATCCGACAGATTGCAGATTTATGGGCTTAAGAGAATGTTATAGTCTAAAATTTTCTCATTCCGCATTAAACAGATCGGCTCAATTCAACTCTACGCGGCCAAATTACACCCCTAATTATTGGGCAAAAGTGACTTTACAGGTTCTAATTTTGACTTAAACAGTCAAACCATTAAGGGGATGTTTGGTTGGGGGATTCGTCTCCCGATTCGAATCATGATTTGTAGTTCGCTATAGTAGTTTCTCTCACAAAAAAATACACGTAAATAAAAAATAATTCAAATTACATGATTCGAATCCCTGAACTAAATGGACCCTAATAAAGGAAGAAATTCGCGCTCCAAAAGGACCAAAACAACAGAAGGGATCAAATTGTAATTTTAAAAATTGGAAGATCATTTGTGAAAAAAGGAAAAAGATGAGATTTTTTTATTTTTATTTTTATTTTTATTTTTTTTATTTTTTATTTTTATAATTTCTGTGGTACTTGTTAATGAGATTTAGATCACAGAAACCCTAGGATCGAAAATCAGCGTTCTCATCTTCTTCATCCGCATTCATTCATTCATTTCATTTCATCCACTACTCGAGTCCTTCCTTCAGGTACTCTTCTTCTTCTTCTTCTTCTTTGGAATTTCCATTGCTGGAGCTGAAATTTGGAGACTTTGGCGATCAATCTTTTTTCCCTCTTTCGAAATCAACATTTTATACGGCAAAAAATTTCATATTATTCCCCTTTTTTCTCACTCGCTCTCATCTCTCTGTCTGTCTCTTCGGCGCCGGAAGATCGCGCCGGTGAACGGCGAGCTGAGCTCGATGGCGTTTGGTTGGATCTGTCAAATTCAGGCGTTGCTTGACTTTTATCGCCGTCACCTGATTTGATCCCCCGTTTCTAGGGTTACATATTAAGTTTCTTAAAATTCCTTCATTTTTTATGAACATATAAATTTTGGATACAAAAAGCCTGTTAATAATTTGTTAGAAAGGACTTTGGTTTTTGTTCAAAAATTTATGTGCTCTCGAAGTTGGTATTTCTCCAAAATTAGGCATCAATGTTATAAAGTTAATGACTTTTTTGTGTTATGTATGTGAATTAATTGATTGACAGGAATTTTGAGTGCAATGGCTAGAGGGGCAATCCACCAGTTGTTGAGGAGGAAACTTGGGTCTCAATCGACTGTAAGAATCTTCCCTTCTTCTCTTTTTTTCCCCCTCAAATTGTTGTAATAATTGACTGGAGCTTTTGTTTCTGTTCAGTAATACCCGGGACTTGAATTGGTGAAAAGATTAGAGATACTGAGTTTATATACTTTTACATTCCATGTCGAAAGAAAATGATGACTGTCTAGTAAGAGGGAAAGAAAATTGGAAGTTTTCATTTGCATTTCAAGTTCACAGTTGTGCAAAGACCAACAAACTGCCAAGCTTCTCTCTAGATGACCATTACCTGCGTTTTCATTAAGGGAGTCTGTCAATCAACATAAACTGAATTGCCTTTCTGTTTCAGATAAGATAGTAGCTTCTCTTTTCTGATGGATCCTCAGTGGTTTATTGATATATTCACACGTAAGAGAAAATAAATTAAAGAGTTACATAACGACAAAGGCATAAAGCTGTCCTAAAAATACGAGGCCAATAAGCTGCGAAAAAGGATATGGTAGAGTTCGAAATTGAGATAGAAGTGCAGAAAATGGCCATGGAAACATAGGTTTGTAGTGCAGTTGGAGCTTGATTGTCTAGAAAAATATTAGGAATTGGTCTGATTAGAACCCTTTTGCTTTGAAAGGGAAAATGAAAAACTTCCAGAATAACAAAACGAAAGGGAAAGAAAGGACAAAAGAAAAAATTGATTGAAGGTGAGAGACCACAATGGATATGAAGATCAAGCTCTTAAAAAGAGATCAGCAAAGGGAGTGAAAAAAGCAGTGAGAATTTGATCTGCAAAAACTGCTGTCCAATGTGTTCAATCACGCACATACATACATATATGCACATACATGCACGACAAAACTGTGGTGATCAGTAAATGGAAAAGGAATAATAAAGAACAGGGAGGGACATAGACATACTTGTAAGTTCAGAAATGAGAAAGCAATTATTTATTGTTGAGAAGACAAATTATTCATATTGTTAAATTAAAGAGGTTGTGTCTATGCTATATTGAGTGGATGCATTTTTCTTTTTCCTCCACTTTCACCATAACTATTGATTTTGCTCTGCTAATTTGCAGGCCCCTCCATCTTTGTCTTCCCTCATCAGTAAGAGGGATGGTGTTGACTCTGCTGGCGCAAAGTCTCTTAGAGCACTTGCCCTACTTGGAGTAGGAGTTTCAGGGTTTCTAGGTTTTGCAACGGTAGCCTCTGCTGATGAGGCTGAACATGGATTAGAATGTCCAAACTATCCCTGGCCTCACGAGGGAATTCTGAGTTCATATGACCATGCATCGTGAGTTCTAATTTGACCTGCAGTACAAGTGTGTTGTCTGTGTTGTTCATTTCTTTTCACTAGAATTTAGTGTATAACTAGCTTAGTCACTCAGTTAACAATGTTGTTTCTCTTGACAGCTGCTTTTTTTTCGTTGTCCTTATAAAATGTTAGTGTTTGATGGTCCCTTGAAAAACCTGCGCAAGTAAAAGCTTAAAGCTTTATTCTGTAATCTGTAAGAGAGAATATTTATTTACCACTAACTAGAATTCAGAGTATCTTGCCTTAGTGACCTGATGAAGATGCTCCAATCTAGAATTATGGTCTTTTCTTGCGAATGTTTCATGGCAAACTGTGTTTGGGCAGGATTCGTCGTGGTCATCAGGTTTACCAACAAGTTTGTGCATCTTGCCATTCCATGTCTTTGATATCATACCGTGATTTGGTGGGTGTTGCATACACAGAAGAGGAGACAAAGGCTATGGCAGCTGAAATTGAGGTTGTTGATGGACCCAATGATGAGGGTGAGATGTTCACTCGCCCTGGTAAATTGAGTGACCGATTTCCTCAGCCATATGCAAATGAGCAAGCAGCTAGGTTTGCTAACGGAGGAGCCTATCCTCCAGATCTCAGTCTTGTTACAAAAGTAAATTCTATCTTCTTATGATTTCTTTATACTTTCGACTCTTATTAGCGTTTTGCTAAAATTATCTTACCATTGTTTGTTCAGGCTCGTCACAATGGTCAGAACTATGTATTTGCTCTATTAACTGGTTATCGTGATCCCCCTGCTGGTGTTTCGGTATGTTTCTATTCATTCTTGCTTCATTTTATCCTTTGATAGTTAATTCCAATACTTTTAACTTTCTACTCTAGTGGAAACAAACCTTAAATTAATGGCAATAAGTATACAAAAATGAAGTTTTATTTTTGCGAATAAAAAGGGAAAACAAGAATGGCTCAAATGTTATGGGATTTGACATTTATTTTATAGTTTTAGATATGAATGCGTTTGTTGAAGTCTCATTTGTATTTTATTGACACAATTGCTGCACCCATTTATGCGAGCTAGTAACTGGTCCTGTATAGATTTTTTTTTCTTCCCCAATAAGGTGATATCTTTTCTATTTTTTATGATATGATATTCCTAGACCCTTTTGTTTATTAGTTTTTCTGGTCCTTTGTTTGTCTCTGTTTCCCCATTCTTGTATTCTTTATTTCTTCCAATTTGCACTAGCATCTAGATGAAAAGTGCGCCTATAGACGGTGATGAGTTTGTACAAAAAGAATTACTTTGTTATAGTTGCAATCTTCCTAGTCTGCATTTTTCAAGGAAATGTGCCATGACAACTATTCTTACTTGAGAAGATACCAATGATATTTTAGATCCGTGAGGGGTTGCAGTACAATCCTTATTTCCCTGGTGGAGCAATTGCGATGCCAAAGATGCTTAATGATGGAGCTATGGAGTATGAAGATGGTACTCCTGCCACAGAGGCTCAGGTTTGTCTAATTCTTTGTGCATACAAATGGAAATGCCTTAATCCACTTTGTGAGGATTGGAGCTCAAGCTATTTTGGGATGTTCTGGTGCAGATGGGGAAAGATGTCGTGACGTTCCTAGCATGGGCTGCTGAACCAGAAATGGAAGAAAGGAAACTGGTGTGTTTGCATTATACATTGATTTCTTTTCGTGTGATTAACTATTCAAAATGATAGGTTAATTCTGAATTTTGGGTGTCTTAAAATGCAGATGGGATTCAAATGGATATTTGTTCTCTCACTGGCTCTACTACAAGCTGCTTATTACCGGCGCTTGAAGTGGAGCCCTCTGAAGTCCCGCAAACTGGTTCTCGACGTCATCAACTAGTTTCCATTTAGTTTCTTTTAATATTGTGCTTGTGCGAGGATCTAAATTGGAAATAATTTTTTGAATTTGGTGGTCACTGTTTTTTCTGCCCGTGTTGAATGCGTTAACAAGTCGCATCAGTAATTAGTAGTGGAGTGACCTGAGAAATGTTACTTTTCAGAAAGACTGAATAAGCTTACACCATACAGATGGTGCTACATTTTTTCCTTGAACATAAATTTTGGTTAAAAGTTTTTCTTTCAAGTGCCAAGTAGTGATTGGAATGCTGTCTTCAACTTTCATTTATGTTGATGCAATTTCAAAGCAATGGTTAAATGCCTAAGTGGTATGAGACAGTAATGTACTCCCCCTTTTTCTTTTCCCCACTCCTTGTTATTGTTATAATAGTGCTTGTAAATTCAGTAATGTCACGTTGTCCGCCGAACTTTGAAAGCTCACGCGCCTCAGAACTATGATACGTTAGCAAGAATGATCTTTCTATTTGTAATTGTGAATTTAATGTTGATGTGGCTGTAATTTCAATGGCGTTAGAGGACAATGTGATAAGCTCATTATACAGCAGTTAACTATGCCCGAAAAATGAAAAAAAAAAAAAAAAAAAAAAGAAAGAAAGAAAGAAGCAGCAGTACGGATGAACAAATGGCAGTAATGAACAGAGAAAACGTTAGAAACGCAGGAAACTTGGAATTTATTCCAAATTTTCTGATTCCATTGTGATAGTCCGCTAACAATGTGATCCGTGGGTGAACTTGTTTGTAATAATTATACTGCGTGGCAATATTTCATACTTTGAGCTGATGTTTAGCAAAATTTTCAAAATATTATAAACATAGCAAAATTGATAGTCATTAGGGTATTTCTGTGATTCCACGGATGGCAACGAGGAATGTGATTTAGTCTTTATTTATTTTACTGATTTAAGTTTTTAATTTTAGATTTTTACAGTAAAACACTCTTATAAAATATCACATTAAAATTTTTTGTAACAATAAAATATTTTTAAAAAATATCATATTTCAATTTAAATTGAAAACTCGAATTTGTAAATTGAACGAGACTTTAGTTATTTAATAATACCAGTTGTGGCCGGTTTTGTGTGAAGGATTTTATACCTGCACACACTTCTAAAAGTTGTTTTTTATAATATATTACCCTTAGTGAGGCTATGATTGTCATTTTGTGTCAATAAGAAATAATTAAATCCACATAGGATTGTTAAAGTCGTGAATCAGGATGAAAAAAGACTTTTCGTTAAAATTATCTTTTATTTAATATTCTATTTAGTATGATTTATTAAAATTTTTTTATAAAAAAATATATATAATTAAAAATAATTTTAAATTTGTAAACCAAACGTTATAATATTTTTTCATCATTTATAAAAATATACATAAATCCCAAAAAAATAATTTTAAATTATAATTTTAAATTTATAAATAAAAACGCCCTATTTAAATATTGTGTCGCTGAGTCCATCATTATTCATGCACCACACACCAGCCAGCGAATAGAATTTGTTATGCTATTAGGCCTACCCGTAGTCCCAAAACGCTGGGCGCATGAGACAGGCCCTTATTGTAGAGGGTTTTAGGATTTGTAAAGTGAGGAAGAGAATAAAAAACGGCTGGATGAAACCAATTATCCGTTTTTAAAAAAAAAAAAAAGGAAAAAATTACAATAGGAAAAGACTATTCTATCCACCACAGCAATATTTCATCCACTATTTAAATAAATAGTACATCTCGATTTCCCTGAAGTCAACCTTACCTTCTCCAAAACTACTGGTTTCCTTGTTCGGTTTCCACTCATTCTTTCCATTTGGAATCCATAGTTTTTATTAATTTTAAAAAAGTAGCTGTGGAATTATTATTAAAAGTATTATTTATATTTAATAATATTATTTAAAAGGTCCAACAAAATACATTCGTAATATATTTTAGGTGCTATTGGTTTTAAAAAAAAAAAAAAACCCCTTATTATTTGAGCTCATATTTTTATTCCATTCCGTTGTCAAGTGATCCCTAGCCGTCAAACAACAAAATACATTCGTAATATATTTTAGGTGCTATTGGTTTTGAAAAAAAAAAAAAAAAAAACCCTTATATTTGAGCTCATCAGTGATCCCTAGCCGTCAAACGTCAGCGCGCAGGTGACCGTGCCACCACCGGAGACCCTTCTCCTGTGCGAGCGCCGTCGCGACAGCCAAGCTCCTCCACGGTTGGTTTTCATTTTTGTTCGTAATTTTTCTTTGAAGTTGGAATTTTTGGGTCTTTGAGGAGATGAATTGTGAACGTTCCTGGTCTGATACGATCTTTTATTCGCCCTTTGCCTCTAACTCTATGATGGGATGGGATGGGATGGAATGGGATTTCATAGGTTATTTTACAAAAATCAAAATGGGTTGCTTTGGAATGGAAATCTTAGCTCATTGGGTGGAAAATCTTATAACTTGCCTGGATCTGGGATTTTATTTTCCTGAAAATTGGCGACGAAAGTAAAAGAAAATTAATCGCGTTCTCATCTCTCCACTTCTCTTCTCCTCTTTCTCTTCCTCTCCATTCTTCTCCATCGTGCCCTAGCAGACCACCAAATCGCCGGCGACCTCATCGCCATTTTCGGCGAACGCAACGGCGAGAAGGGGCTTAGCTCTCGATTTCGCAGGCATCAAAACCTTCTCTAGTTTCTCCATTCTTCTTTCCATTCATCAAGCTCCCATTTTCAATGTCTCTTCATCATCGCATCCCTCTCTAGGTCTCAACTCTATTTGCTCTTCTCCGTTCTCTCTCGGTAAGATTTTCTCGTTTTCTAAAATTTAGTATTTGGGGAAAACAGAAAACGGTGTTGAGTGAGAAGGAGATTTTAGTTAAGTTGTTGACTATTATAATGAAAAAAGAGCTTGACTTGTGTTCGTCATTTTCATTTTTGTTTGAACTAGAAGTTGCGTAAATACGTGACTGAAATCTTGTGTTTGAAATAGGGGTGTCCGCGGATTGGATTATGCGGATTAGGAATCAATCCGCAATCCAATCCGTTATTGCTGAGTGGGAAAAATCTTAATCCGTCACCAATCCGTGAGACTCTTAATCCAATCCAATCTGAAAACAACGGATTCTGCAGATTGGATTATGCGGATTCATGGGTTGACCAATATTTTGAACATTGACTCTTGTAGCCTCTCTCTTTTCAATATTCTCATAAAATTAATAACAAAATTAAACACAAACATGTTAATATTAAAATAGTTTCACAAAATCTAATTTGTAACAACACATAATCTAACATAAACTTTAAGTCTTTTGACAATTATTTAAAATCTAAGATTCAAGCCAATTGTAGGAAACAAACATCAATAAGTAAAGTCTTTGATAATGGTTTATAAAGTTTCTATATATGTTATTTATATGTAATTATATATATATATATATATATATATATATAATATAATATATATAGCTCGGATTGACGGATTATTCAGATTGAGAAATTCTCAATCCGCAATCCAAATCTGTTACTTCAGATTGGGAAAGTCTCAATCCGTTACCAATCCAATCCAATCCGATCCGTCAGATTGGATTGGATTATGTGGATTGGACGGATTAACGGATTCGATGAATACCCCTAGTTTGAAATTTTAATTTGAAGTTTAATTTATGATATTGATATTAGTTTTTTGAATTTGTTGATCATTTGTGGATGTTTTTGGAATTTGTTTGATGGTTGAAAATTGCTATAGCGATTTTTGGTTGGTACTGGTCAAAATTATTATTTTGATTAGTTTATGTGTTTCGCTATTTGTGATTTTTTGTTGATTGCAATTATTTTCTTATTTTTGGAAGATTAATATTTGATTTATTAGTTTAATATTTGTTGTAGCATTCTATTCTGATTATCATACACATAAAACTAGAAGTATTTGATAAGCAAGTGTTTTGTTTTGTTTTTGTTTGGATTAATTACAAAAACTCCCCTTGAATTATATACCAGTTGTAACACTTTACCCCTCACTCTTTGAAACGTAGCATTCGTTCTCCATGAATAATGAAATATTATTTAAAGGCCCCTTTGTTATTTTTGGAGAATTTTGGTAGCTCTATGGTTAAAACTTAGTTTGAATTTAAAATTAATTTAAATTTTAACTTTTAGTTATGATAGCTCTATTATTGACTGAGTGTAGTTTAAAAATTTTATGAATTTTTTGGTAGAATAAAAAAGTTTATGAAGTTTTTTTTTTTAATATTTAAATTAGTTTAAATTCAAATTAAATTTTAAACCATATAATTATCAAAATACCCTTAAAATAACAAATTAAATGTCAATTTCAGTTAAAAACTTAACAGAGGGGGCTTTTTTTGTTAACATTTCATTTTTTATGGGGATCGGATGTTACGTTTTAAAGATCAAGGGATAAAATGTTACAAGAGGTAAAATACTTTCGGAATTAATCGTTTTTCTTTTTGTTTTTCTTTTTGCTTTTGTTTTGTTTTTGTTCTTGTTCTTGTTTTTTTTTGTTTTTGTTTTTGTTTTTGTTTTTGTTTTTGGCTTTGGATTTCCTTGGGTTTTCTCTTCTTAATTTCTAACTCTTCTAGTGTTGCTCTCTGCCAAAGCTGATATGGCAGCGGTAGCAGAAGCAGCATCGTTGTCATTTGCAGCATCAAGGCTGGTTCCTCGCTGCCAAGTGAAAGCTAGCCAGTTGAGTCAAGATTCCGCTCCCATTTTAAGCCTTCAGAGTCGGAGTTGGACACAAAGGCCTCAATTATCCTTTTCGCCATCGTCTTCTTCCTGGCCAGGTTTGTTCCTTTTCTGCTCCTCTTTTATTGGTTGATTTGAATGCGAATGAGCTTGAGATTATCCTCCTCTACTTTTAACTGCAGGTGCATCAATAGAGAGCAATGACCATCGTTCCTCTTTTGCACGCACCAATGCTATTCGCCATCTCGTTGGTTCCCTCACCACTACACATGGCCTTCGTTTTGCCGTGGTTAGTCTCTTATCCAACCCTTACCCATTTTTAAATTGCTTCTTTGCTTTCAATCTCTTTCATCTTTTTATCAGCTAAATTTGGTAATTATTTTTGGTTGGTTTGCTTTCTTCAAGGTTGCGGCCAGATTTAATGAGATTGTCACAAAGCCTCTGCTAGAGGGAGCTTTGGCCACTTTCAAGGCCTATAATGTTGCAGAAGAGGATGTTGATGTATGTACTGATTACTATATGTATCCCCACCCCCTATATCCATCCAATAATATATCCATCCAATAATCTTTTTGTTTTCTTGAAACATGTCTTGTGATTATGAACTTGGTTTGTGAGCGAACTTAATCACCCAATTGAAGAACTTATACCGAAGGCGATATGCGTTTGGAAAGAGATGAATATTTATTTCTTAAAGAGCTTGATTTTGTCCTTTTCGCAGAGTTTATATGTTCTTTAGTAGAAATGATGGTTTAATTGTTTTATTTTTTATAATGAATTGCTTATCATGTGAATCGTGGTACTCTACAAGATTTACACATGACAGAAAGGAAAAGAAAAAAAAAAAAAAGAAAAATGAAAAGAAAAGAAAAGAATGATACCCTGATTGTTCTCTCTACTCCTATATCAGGTTGTATGGGTTCCTGGTAGTTTCGAAATTGGTGTAGTTGCAACAAAACTGGGAAAGTCAGGAAGATATAATGCAATTTTATGTATCGGCGCAGTGGTACCTTTTCTTTCCATTATCCATATCAAACTAGTTTGTTAATCCATTCTGACTGTGTCAGAAGATTAAGATTGCCTAATTGATGGACCGCATTTTTTATGATTAGATAAGAGGAGATACAACACACTATGATGCTGTTGCTAATTCTGCAGCATCTGGAGTGCTTTCCGCCAGTCTAAATTCAGGTTGGTATACGTACATCGTCAGCATTTGTTATTAGTCGTGTTTTCGCAATTAGTGAAAATAACTAAACTTGAATTATGTTCTTCAATGATATGCAGGAGTACCATGCGTATTTGGTGTTCTGACTTGCGAAGACATGGAACAGGTAAAACCATATGGCTCAAAGCATTCAGATTCTAACTCACAGCTACAAGTTGAATGCCAATTGTGACGTTTTGACTGTTGTCTTTCATTGCTATATTGCAGGCTTTAAACCGAGCTGGTGGAAAATCTGGAAACAAAGGATCTGAGGCTGCTTTGACAGCTGTAAGTTGATTTTAAAGTCATATGCCTATATTATACCATTGCTTATACTAATGCAATATTTTTATATTACAATTTCAGTTATATTTGATTCATCTGTAAGAGGAGATGCATAAATGCGAACCTGAGACGATGATATTTAAGTTAAATTTCTAGTTAAACAAATAAAGCTTTGAATGGTTGAATTATAAGTTGAAGATGCAATTTACAATCCCGAAAATTGTATGGTTCTCTAGAGGATTAAATGAAACTTTCAACTTTCCACAACCACCCCCAGCGAGATTGAGGATGACGATGAAGTATAAAGAGATGTTGTTGTTTAAAACTGATGAAGTATAGGATTCCATATTCCTTTCGTTTTTTCTAATTTGGATTTAAGAAAGTGCACAATAAATGTATGTAGTTGCCAAATGCTACGTTTATGTTTAATTTTGCTTTCTACTGCAGATTGAGATGGCATCTTTGTTCGAGCACCACCTGAAGTAGTAGCGACATTACTAAACAAGTAATCATGGTTGCCGATGAGTTGATTTGTTCTCTTTCGCTAGGTTTTTCTGGTTGACTGACTCTTCTTGTTGTTTTCCTTTTTAAGTTTTTACCTCGAAGTATGAAGTATACATTGAAGAAGGTTATTTGAAACTAGTGCTTTTTCCAGAGGATGCAAAAGATAAGAGGAAAAATAATAAAGAAAGTAGGTTGGATTTTGGCGGATCAAGGTTCTCTTTTGTTTTGCTTAAGATAACCTCGAGCTTTGAATTATTTTAACCTGTTGCCTTGATTTTCCTTTTGCTCTTAGTCTTCCCCTTCCGCAAGTGATTTGTGGGTGAGAGATATTAGAATTATGTTAAAGTTCTTGACATTATAATGGAATTTTTTATGGTTTTGGTTTTTGTTATGAAAGCACGCTTGCTGACTTGTTTGTGGCCTCAATTGTGTTTTCCTTGCAGTAAAAAAATAATAATAATAATAATAATAATACTAAATAGCGGTTCAAGTTCTTATATTGAATAGAAAAGGCGATGCGCACTAATGAAAAAAAAAAAAAAAAAAAAATTAATTTCACTATACAAAAAACGATATATATCATGAAAACGTGATTTCATTATATATCACGAGATTAAAAAGCTGGGACAACAATTATTTTAGTGTTACAAATTCATGAAGAATCTCTCTTATTAAGGTTTGCTTAGAAGTGGAATATATATATATATATATATATATATATATATATATATAGAAAAGCACTAATAGGATTATTGAGACTTAAGAAAGATAACCAAAATAGTCGTACATTCAGCAGCAAAGGTTGAGTTTTGAATTAGATTTGCTTGTTATTGCCATTGGAAGTCGGGAGATAAGAGAAACGAGGTTTTTTTGTTTTTTGTTTTTTTTTTTTTGTTTTTTTTTTTAATCCACTAAGTACACAAAATACAAGAAACGTGTTTTTTATTTTTTATTTTTAATCTTTACTACTAAAATCCTTCAGAATAATGACAATAATAATACCACTAAAGAAAATAAAATAATAAAATAATACAATGTCGGTCTGAATTAATCCTACAAATTATAATTACATGTGGTCGATACAAGAAAATTAAGAACTGCAGACCTGACTTGCTTGTCCTGTTTTAGGTCTCCACATCCCCAACCGCCCCCACCCCCCCCAACAACTATTGATTTATGATAATCAAAACATTGAAAGGAACCTATATACATAGCTTTGACTGAAAAGGATGGATGGAGCAATACATGTAAGAAGACTTCGGAGACATGTCATAACACCTAGAATTTATCAACTGGATGGAGTTACAATAAAAGGAATTTCCCTGCTTTCTTAGGTCTTGAAAAGATGGTGGAACAACAATAAACATTCCCCAAAAAGCAATTCAGAAACTATTTAATAGGCACATGAATTATTAATACAATGGTAGCGATCTGCATGTTGGACAATACCATTTCCCCTTGAATCTCGTCTCAGGTGTCAAACCAACGCACGTGTAATGAAACCATTCACCTCCTTGGCACTGTCAAGGAAAACAAACATGATAGAGAACCAGGCATATTATGGAAAATGGAGACTACATAAATTGCTCGAAAGGGCAATGCAAACTTCCAAGAACTTAAATATTAGGAAAGCTACAAAACCACTGCCGATACTAACATACGCTACGTGAATAAGCTTATGAAGTTCCAAGTTTCTTTGACTTGAGCAATACTGATGTATTCTATAGCCACATTCTCAACTTCGAATTAGAAAATTTTAGTAAGATTCTCAGTGAAAGCTAAAGCAACAGATATTAGCTGCATGAATGATGTTTCAACGTGATGAGTCAAAGTTTTTACCACATCTACCCGTGAATCGGATTCTTCATGCTTCATCAAAATGAAATCCACTCTTGGACTCTTTTATGATAATAGATTTATAGATAGTCCGAGCACTCTCAGAAGCAATTCACACCGAAAGCGGCCCAACTCTTGCACTATCTGAACTAATTTTCAGCACCTCCTATAGAAGCTCTCCTTTCTTTTTCCTTCTTTTTTTTTTTTTTTTTTTTTTTTTTTTTTTTTTTTTTTTTTGAACCACCGTAGTAAAATAAAGAATCTAAAGCATATGAGTAAGAATTCAACAGCTCTAAATAATCATGCCATATGGATATATGTGTGTATTTACTTGTACATTAATGAAGGATGCAGGATTCAATCCAGATAAAATAAAGTCAAAATGTATTACACAAACCAGAAGGTAAGACAAAAATAAGCAGTAAAGAAATGATACTCACATTTTCATTGTCACAGGCAATCATGTCACCAAAAGATACCTGGATAATCAATAATAATTACTCCGGGTTAACTTATTTGAAATAATTACCAGTTAGTAGGCCAGGCAATGACTTCAATATATATATATATATATATATATATATATTTAAAAAAGGTGAATCATGAGACAGAACCTGATGGCAGACACAATAAGTAGGTTCATTAGGATCAATTGGTTGATCTGCATCAACAGCCATAGAAAAATCCTTCTTATGGCTTCCTGGGGGAGGCATGAGCTCAAAATCTCTATCACGCTCCCGATCCCAGTCTCTGTCCCTGTACTCAGGCCTCCTTGGTTGAGGTGTTCCATAAACAGACTTACGTTTCTCACTTTTGGTGACTATAGGCATTGGAGGAAGAATAGCGGGTTCATCAGGTGATATTTTTCCTTCTGATAGAAATTGGGAAAGAAAAGAAAACAAACATTAGAAATATATTTGAACATTGGTCCCTACTAAATTGATTAGTATAGTCAAATGAAATTGGACCACCATTCTGATATAACAACAATTTCAAAGATAACTGCCAGTTTTTAATTGAGTGGCTATAAAGATGCGTAGGGACTATCCATAGTAAGTTGATAACTTGACATAGTTACAATCCAATAAGCTTGATGCGCTATAGTTTCTTCGGTATAGTCTCAGCAGCCTTATGGCTTGATAGAAGAATGGTCTATAATTTCTTCATAATTGCAGCACATTTTATCAAAACTAGAACATAGGTTTACACCAACTAATGTACCTTGCTTTAGATCCTCTGCAAAGTGGGTCAGATCCTCATCAAGTCGTTTTAGATGACTATCTATCTGAGGAAATGAAATACGTGAAAACTCTGCTTTTTTTTCATTTTTTTTTTTTTCATCATAATATAGTTTTCTGAAAAATTCATAGCATTTGAAGCTAAAAGGAAAAGAACAGATACAAATGACTCTTGACATATTGCATCAGCATACTTAATTCAGCTACTGTTATTGGCACATTAGAGTTCTGAATTATCACATATGGTGTTTACTTTCAACCCCATTCTCCATGAACAGACCATATTTGCTACAAGCTAAAATCACCGTCATATGGCAGCAACAAACCCACAGTGTTGCAAAATCTTAGAAAAGATGCTCGATACACAGCATCAGAATCAAAGAGACGTCTAAAGGAAACATAATGGGTCACAAACCTTCCAACTATTTAAGAAATGTGGTAGACTTGACAAATATTTTATTAAACTTGCTGTCTTTATTTCTAAATTTCTCCCTCTATAAAATTCCGTTACTACACACACAAAAAAAAAAAAAAAAAAAAAAAAAACAAGACAAACATTTACATTTCAAATTTTTTTTGAAGCTACAAATTTACGAAAGCTTCAAATTATGAAGGCAACAAGCTTTCTTCACCTCAATTTTCCTTACATTATAGTTACTCATTGTGTAGAAGGAGAAGAGAATTGCATCGAAGATTAGAAAATTAGAAAACATGAGCTAAATGCAAAAAGAATCCTTTAGAGTTTACTTATCATGAATGGGAAAGCCAAAGGTAAGGAGTATTTCCTTTTCAAATCTCTTCATATGCTTTGCTTACAAAATTATGAAAGCTAATCTGGCGGGGTCCACGTGATGTAGGAAATGAGGAAGTAATTCCCTTTCTCATACCCTATATCATGACAATCCATTACAATTTACTTAAACTTAGTATTCCCTAAGAGTTAATCAGCTGTATCACATAACTTGTGAATGAATAGGACTTCTTATCTCTGATTTTTTACCTAGTTCATTTCTTTTGTTTTTTGTTTTTTTTTTTTTTTTTTTTTTTTTTTTTGTTTTGTTTTTTTGTTTTTGTTTTTGTTTTTTGTTTTTTGTTTTTTTTTTTTTTTTTTTTTTTTTTTTTTTTTTTTCTGGTAAGAACTATTCTAATCTTCCTTTAGTACTGAAGTTACAAGAAGATTCAAGATAACCAACAATGCCAACATAGAAAAATGATTAAAATGATAAACGTCTAATTTCTTTAAGAAATACTAATCCTATAAAACCAATCTTAATCATGTACATAAACCTTGTCTACAGTACAAACTATGTGATATCCTACGTTTAAACATAATGCTTAGAACATTACCCCATAATTACAAAAAAAAAAAAAAAAAAAAGAAGCAAAAGTCCATCAGTCATAAGCTAACAAACCTTGTCGAAAAGATTAAATAAAAATAATAAAAATAATTAAATAAAAAATGTGTACCAGATCATAAGCTTGCTGTGCCAACAAAACCTTCTCGGTGCAAAGATTCAGAGCATTATCCTGATTGGCCTCGATTTCCTTTCGCATTTTATCAATGGCGGACTCTTCTTCTTCGTTGTTGTTGTAGTAATTGTTTACATTTCCTTTCTTCGACAATCCCAAACAGTACTTCGTCTGCTGCCTCGTCTGGTTTATCATCGCTACCACAAAAAAAAAAAAAAAAAACAATGAAATTCTCAATTATTCAAAACCATTACAATAATAAAAACTTGTTCGTCGAATTATCGAAGAAATTAGGGATTTTCGTACACTGGGAGCGGTCATCTAGTTCCCGAATCGTGTTGAGGAGCCTCTGCAGCTCGGCCGGCAATGTGTTCGCGTCTTTCACAAGTTCAAAATCAAGAATTTTCAGGAAAAAAAAAAAATCAAATTCGCCAGAAATTTAGCTGAGTGAATTGAAATTTCGATGATTTGAAAAGTGAATCGGAAGAAAATGATTGAGGAAAGTGAAGAAGAGGCTTACATTCCAAGTAGTCGTCGACGAAAACTCCGGTTCGCGCGATCGCCATTGATACTTTCTAGGGTTTTGCTGCGAGTTCTGTGTATCTTTCGTTGTAATTTGGAATTGAGAGGGAAAACAGTGCAACGACGTCGTGTCAAGGAAAACAGAAGCAAAAAGTTTAGCATAAAAAATAAGAGCTAAATTTATAGATAGCCCAAGAACTTTTTTTCCTTTTTATAATTAGTCATTATATTTAATTTTTCTTATAAACGGTTCTTAAATTCTAAAATTGTTTCATAAATAGTTTTTCTATTAAATTTTAAATAGAAATTTTTAACATTATCTCATGAAAAAGTTTCTAAACTATTTTTTTATTTAAAAATAATTTTTATGTTAAAGAGAAACAATAATTATAATAAAAATCATGTAAAACATTTTTAAAGTTTCAATACAAATATATATATTTATATTCCTTAAAATTTAGAGTACTCAAAAAAAGGTTTGTTATTTTGAGTGAAAAATTCAAAAAAATGCAACTCAAGTTACTATGGGCATGTTTTTTTTCCAAAAAAATTAAAAAAATACAACTCAAATTTTAATTTTATTTAAATTCACATTCTTTTAAGTTTTAATTTTATTTAATTTTACTCAACTTTATTCAAGTTCTAACTTCAACTCAAGTTATAACTCAAATTCAACTCAAAGACTACATTTAAGTTATGCTCCAAAAGAACAAACCCTACTTTATTTGAGTTCATGTTCTTTTAAGTTTGAACTCGAGTTTAGAATTAAAACTAAAGTTCAAGTTTCCCTTTCAACTCAAGATCAAACACTCGAACTCAAATTAATGAATAATATTTTTTTTATTCTTAAAAATGCTATAAATTTTTCTTTTTAATTCTGATTGAGATGATTTTTTTTCTATGTGAGAATAAAACCTAACCCATATACCCTATTTAAATTTTTCATCAGCATTGAGTTTTTATTAAAATACTATCTAAATATAAATTCAAGTTTTGACTCACTCAAACACAAACTCAAAAAGATTCTTTTCTCAAACCATAACTTAAATGTACACAGCCAAACACAAACTCAAATTACAAGTTCAACTCAAGTTATAACTCAAACTTAATTTAAAAATTATACTCAAGTTAAACTCTAAAATAACAAGCCGTTAGACCCTCGAGATTTTTTAGATATGCTAATCCTCTCTCTTATTTGTGCTCGTCAACCCCTTCTCATATCATCTGCTTACTTGTCACCTCTTCCGTTGCTTTCTTTTCCTACCCTTGCTGCGCACACATTACTCATTGCGCATATATTTATATGTGTGTGTGTGAGAATAGGTTTGAACTAACAACTGCGTATTTGATTTAGAGTAGGATGTTTTTCTCTATCACGAGTTCAATTTTCTTTTACTAGTCCTAGTCCTACAAGAAGGGGGGTTTATATTATTTCGCATATATTTTAGGCAAAAACAAATAAATAAAAGCTTAGCTGAAACACATGCTATTTTGATGTTCACGTTGTTTCCTTCGTTGATTGATAAATACGAGATGTCGTTCTATGTAAAATGAGGGACATGTTTTCCTAATTTCCTTCAAAGAGGCCTTTGTAAATGACCCATATCGTTTACGTTCTTCTAATCATAAAAACATGTCGTCTTTCAGAAAAAAATAATAAAAAAAATTTAAAAACTTGTCGTTTTTAGATGCATTCGGGTTCGGCAAACAAGAAGAACAAGATGCCGTTTCAGTATTGTATAAGCCGAAAGGGCATGAGTTGATGTTGTTTTTAAATGTCCCCGCCAATTTCAACTGTATTTACCAGCTAAATGTCACAATGGTTGTACGATCTTTTTATATAGAAGATGATCAATTTCACCTTAAAAATACCAGAAAGCAAATGAAATCTCAAAAAAAAAAAAAAGTTTATTCTTTATGATGGCTCATTTAATACTCGAAGATCATATCCTAAATGACTTCTACTTAATTTTAGTTATTTTGTTATTCAATAAAATATTGATTAGAGAATTTAACACACAAAATCAAAGTGGTTATTATTCTTAAACATCATGTATATATTTTTTGTGGTATTAGACAACATATTTAAATATTCAGTGAAGTATGGTTACAATAAAAAGACTTTGTAAGGCAGCTTTTCTTTTAAAAGCTCATAATTCTGGCCTAGTTGAGGTGAAGAAACAACTTTTTCCAAGCAAATGTATCTTGTGACTATTATTATTCAAGTCACCATTTTGTACTTGTTATTCTGCAAAACACTAGTACCACTTACAAATGAAGAGTATTAAACGGAAAGTAAAAACTACAATCATACAAAGAAAAAAAAATTGGAGCATAATCGAGTCGACTCTTACGTTTGAAATCATGTCAATTCGATTCAGAAATCTAAAACAAGTCTGGTATATTTTCTCTCCACTTTCTCTGCCCATACGTTTGAAATCATGTCAATTTGATTCAGAAATCTAAAACATGTCTGGTATATTTTCTCTCCACTTTCTCTGCCCATCTGAGCTTCTTCTTTCCATATCTTCATAAACTCCTTCAGATTTTTGAACCAAGTCAGAAATTTGAAACTTGTCTGGTCTATATGGAGGTTTAGGGTCCGTTTGGTTCATGATTCAAATCATGTGATTTGAACCATTTTCGATTTACGTGTATTTTTTGTGAGAGAAAATACTGTAGCAATTATGAATCATGATTCGAATCATGAATTCGAATCTAAGAACCAAACGAACCCTTAAGCTACTCAGCTTTTTTATTGGATTGATATGGATTTGTATGTTACTGCAGTTGGAGAAGCACTAGAATCGTTTTCAAGTCAATTTGTGACATCATATTATCCATATCAACCTTCAAATTGAGTACAACATATTGTAACATGCTTTGCCATTTATTTTTTTTAAATTTTTTTTAAATGTTGTATTGTACTAGTACAGTTTATTTAAGATTTTCAACCAGCAGAGCAAATTGCTGAGACATTTTGTCTACGAGAGGAAAGCAAATGCTGTTGTAACTTGTGTACTCTTTCGAAACTGATGTTCGTTAGCTTTTATGTATCTAATTTCTCCTTGTTCTTCTATGGTAGAACTTGATTTTGTGAAATCGTGATGAGGGAATGTAGAGTTTACTCAAGATTTTAGTTTATTAGAGCTTAAAACATTCAATATGACATATTTAACTTAAAAGACGGTTCAAATATCATATTTATCGACAATACTTAACAAATGGAGTGCTTCTTTGACATTAAATAAATTTAACTAAAATTGGAGCTACATACAATACAGAATAAAGAATGAATCAAATGGTTTGCCATTGATAATATTGACAAGTTAGGGGCATATACATTCGTGGACTATATAAGCCTCTAGTACAACTAGCTATATCATGGACTCGGAGCAAATTATGACATAAAAGTGGGCATCAATCGCAATACATGAACGTTTTCCTTAAAACAATTTGCAAAGATCAAAATTCAAACTTTAATCACTTGCAACCAATAAAGATTACAAGTATTTGAACATTGTGTGCACACTCAACAATGTATTCCAAATTCCTCCTTAAATTTCTCAGTTTCAACAACTCTACCTTTGAATGTAAGAAAGAGCAAGTCAAACTAACCGGATCATCTTGATCCCCAGAATTGTCCATTAGTGATGCAGGCTAGCTTTCACTCTTGACGCTTTCATTTGCGTAAGGCAGCTTTTTCCGATTTTTTTTTTTTTTTTTTTTTTTTTTTTTTCAATAGCTTTCACTCTTGACACTTTCATTTGCGCAAGGTAGCTTTTTTTTTTTTTTTTTTTTTTTTTTTTTTTTTTTTTGTCAGTAGCTTTCACTCTTGACACTTTCATTTGTGCAAGGTAGCTTTTTCCGACTACAGTGCCTGCACAACTTCTGGACTGTAGTTGAGATTAGAATCCCGGAATACAGCAGTCATAGCCTCAATCTAGAATTCAAAACCGGAGTTGCATCTACCTCAATTTTTAATTCGGAATTAAGAATAAATTGGTGTGTGTGCACTAACAATTTCAAATTTAACCAATCTAAAATGGTTGCAAGTTTACAAGTTCATGTTTTGAAATTTGCGAATTGTAGATCAGAAACTAAACATGATGTGTGATTTTACCCACAGTGATATTGCCCGTCGCATCTCCAATGAAAAAGAGTCCTCCGCTACCATCTTGGATGTGAATCGACTGCACTTCTTGTCTTATGAATACTTGTCCCTTCTTCTCAAATCTGCAAATCATGTTGAGTATGTCATCATCTTTTTTTTTTTTTTTTTTTTTTTTTGGGTTGAAAGTAACATAAGAAAAAAGGATTAGAATTAAGCAACAGAAAATAAAATGGATTCATGGTTGTCCACTTACGATGGCAGTTCATATAAATGGACAGAATGATCATCACACGAGCAAAACAAAATATCATGCTTTTTTCCTTGATTCGGCATCACGGGTATATTCATCCCACCGAGCGCCAAAAAACCCTGAAACGTACAAAAATAATTAGTTACACTAGAAATTAGTATTATCTTAATTTCTCTAAATAGGTTAATGCAAGTTATATCGTAGCAGAATATGTAACAACAATATATGAGACTAAGCCCTAGGTCAATAATAAGGAATTTAAATATTAAGAAGATATATTTTTTAAGTATATGCTTCCTTAAAATCATGTGTGATTATTATTGATGTTGAATACTTTTTGTGTTATTTCTTTTTTATTGATTAAATGGACGTTGAAAGTTACTAATCTATTGTCAGATAATTAATATGGGATCATTCTCGGATAATGAAATATGTCAGATAATTAATAATTTTATGAATAAAAGAGACTAAAAAGAAATCAGAAATTTCATGGTGATCACTTATCTCCCAAGTTATTTTTATATATATATATATATATATATATATATATATATATATATAGCAGAAGTAAATTAAGGCCTTAGATAGAGTGAAAGTAGGTAATTTGTTGTGGGGGCAAATTAATTAACTAATTAATTAAGATAACACATATAATCCTACCTGTTCCTGCTTGTGTGTATGGCATACTTCCAAGCCGCCTGCTTCTTGCTTATAACCCCATGTCTTTATTGTGCCATCCAATGAGCAAGACACCAGATAATTATTCCAGCAAGCGAGTGACGTCACTGCACTAGAATGTCTCTTCACCGTTGTAAGGCATTGTAAAGTAGCAAGATCCCATGTCTGGAAAAAAGAAAAAAACACTAATCAGTCAAATGGAATGATTAATTATAAGAAATTAACGTCACGGGTTGCAAAGTACAAAACCTATACTAATTTATAAGGTTGAGAGAATTGGAAACAAACCTTTATTGTACCATCTCTAAAACCAGAGTATAACATCTTACAACCAATGGTTATGCATACGACTCCATGATTGTCGCCTTCAAGAGTGATAGCTGGTTGAAAGGGATTGGCGGTTTCACTTTCAGAATTAAATTTCCAGACTAATATTTGCCCACTCTGCAAATTGCAAATAAATTAAACATGTTAATTCAAATTCATATCATCAGTACTTCTACCATTTAAAATTAAGCCAAAAAATAAAAAATAAAAAAATAAAAAATTTAATTGGAAACTAATTATAATTAATATATATGTTACCTCTGTCGCAGCAAATAACTGCTCGTTGTCGAAATCCATTGTGCACACTCGACCCAGTGGTCCGCTTAGATTGAATCCAATGTCATTTTGGCTGTTCCATGCCTTGACAAGATTTTGACAACCAATGAAAATCCAAGGACCGCTGTGAATCAATGAAGAAATTTCGTCACCGAGGTTGATCACCCTCTCACACAATCCAGTTTGGCAATTCCAGACACGGAAAGTTCCATCTTTGCTTCCCGAATAAAGCTTGTCACCGCTGGAAGGCAACGCAATGCATGTGACTGCCTTGGTATGGCCCTGGAGAGTTGTAATAATGGAAACATTACGAAGCATCTCATTCTTCTTCTTATCCGTCTTTGCCACCTTGTTTCCTGGCCTACAAGAACAACCGCTACAATCCCGTACCATCTTAGTTCCACGCACAAAAGGGTGGTTTAGCAACATCTGAGCAGTCGGCCTCTCACTTGGCTTCCTCACAAAGCACTTTCTCAAAAAATCCTCTGCCTCTTTAGAAATTCTGCTTGGAATAATGGGCGATTCCGTCGCAATCTTCCTCTTAATTTCCTGCCTCCGTAATCTCTCGTCCCATGGCAATCTAGCAGTCAACATTACAAGTACGATACACCCAAGAGCCCAAATATCTGCGGGCTGTTCTTGAATCCCGTCTCTCACTGATTCTGGGGACATATACATTAGAGTTCCTCCCACACACTTGCTTTGTTTAGCCCTCTTTGCCAATCCAAAATCTGATATTTTTGCCGTTAATAGTTGACGATCATTTATAGCTTTGGCAAGTAGTATGTTCTCCGGCTTCAAGTCGCAGTGGACGAAACCTGCTTCGTGAATGTGCTTGATCCCTCCGAGAATAGATCTTGAAAGTTGCCTTGCTTGCGACTCAGGCAAACCGTTGGATGTGGTGATGATTAAGTCAAATAACGCACCTTCAGGAGCGTACTCTAACAACAAGTTATAGAATAATTTGCCATTTTTGGCTATGGTGACATCATCACCGAAGCACCGAATGATGAAGGGGCTCTTCCCAGATGATGGTAGACCATCTTCTCCCTTGCCAGCTCTCGCGATGAAGAGATCGGCGTCGATTTCACGGCCACGACCAAAGGCAAACCTCTTCTCCAAGAAGTTATGGGGTTTTGGAACATCGCCATATAAACTGATCCAAACCCACCTTTTCCGATAATCGGCCCCCGCTGCCATTTTTCACTGTGTTGTTCTTCCTCACGTATTCTTTTCATCCTGGTTTAGAAAGAAAAAATAAAAATAAAAAAATAAAATTAATATCATCGGTCTTTAACAAAAGCCAAATTTTTAAAAGAAATATTGAACAAGAGAGTTATATACCACAAGCAGCTTGTTCTTATCGTGGACTGTTGAACTAGCCTAGATTATATACTTTAGTTTATTTTCTTTTTAGCTAATGATGAGACGAAGCAACAAATCAAACCAACAACCAAATTCTACACCAATCCTTCCAAGTCAAACTATATCAATTTCTTTAGACATATTAATTTGAAGCACATATATATTTATATATCAAAAGCATGTGATATAATAATAATAATAATAATAATAATAATAATAATAATAATAATAATAATAATAATAATAATAATAATAATAATAATAATAATAATAATAATAATAATAATCGAAATATATATCATAAGGCAAATATTATTCATCTCTAACAAAAGCCAAATTTTTAAAAGAAAGTACACCAGAAACACAGTACTGCATGCGTGCTTGTTTTGATTTTGAACAAAGGAGTTATATATACACACACACACACACCGCAGCAGGTTTGTTCTTATCGTGGAGTATACTATTAATGATGAGAGAAAGCAAGAAACCAACAACAAAATTCTACACCAAGCCCTCAAACTCAAACTATTAATTAGTTTATTTCTCTAGACATTTAACTGTAAAGAATGCGAAACAGAAAAAAGAGAAAGTGATTTTATTTATTTATTTATTTAATGAAAAAGAAACACTTGCACTGTGAAAGTAGGAGAAAGGCTACATACTTTGAATTACAGCAGATGAACGGTACACGCAGATTTTTGGCTGAGTTTTGTGTAGAAGAGTCGAGGCAAAAGTGATGAGTTTAATTTTGAGAAATTTCACTCAGTTTCTTGAAGAGATCAGTGGAATAAAGGTTAATTAGCTAGAGATAGTTATATCTATATATGAATTAAGAACTAAAAATGTGTATTTGATAAGGAATAGGTTGTGTTTCGGTTCGTATCCTAGTATTATTTTGCTTCGACTTCGAATCCTACTCGAATAAAATGCGCCCTTTTACATCCCTTTTAAAAAAAAATTAAAAAAAATGCCTTTTACAAATTTACAACGGATAGAGGTGGCTTTTTATTTTTTATTTTTTATTTATTTACAAATAGCACTAAAGAACCACGTGTACGTATAAGCGTTAAATATTTCTTTCCTTTCACGAATGACAAATAAAATATTAATATAATTTTATAATGTTAATATTATTATATGTTATAGTGTATTATACATGTTATGGTTATATAATATGTTATTTATAATATATTTATTAATATAATATAATAATAATTATATAATATATTTATTAATAATGTTATGGTTGTATTTTATAATGTGCTTTTATTTGCTTTTTTTCTCTCGTTTTCTTGTTCTTTTTTCTCTCTTTTAAAAAATAAAGCATACACAATAATATATTTATATTTGATTTCTTTTGTTCTCGTTTGTCACCATGTTTAATAGTTAAATTTGTTGTTATTGTTCTGGTTGATAGAGTATATTTTTAGCATGGATATATATTATTACTGATCGACCCTACAATCAAATGAAATTAAGTACCAATATTGTTAGGATGTGCTAAAGTTATCTATGTTAAGTTTTTCTACTACTTTTTATCTTGCTAATAAAAAAATTAAATGACAAATTAACGATGAATGACAATTCACTTGTATATCTTGAAATAGACATGTTCAATGACCTCAATAATAAAGTTATTGCGCAGCATTTTAGGCATGAAAACAAGTCTGGAATAATTAAATAAAAAATGTGTACCAGATCATAAGCTTGATGTGCCAACAAAACCTTCTCGGGGCAAAGATTTAGAGCATTATCCTGATTGGCCTCGATTTACTTTTGCATTTTATCAATGGCGGACTCTTCTTCTTCTTCTTCGTCGTCGTCGTCATCGTTGTTGTTGTAATTGTTTACATTTCCTTTCTTCGACAATCCCAAACAGTACTTCGTCTGCTGCCTTGTCTGGTTTATCATCGCTACCAAAAAAAAAAAAAAAAAAACAATGAAATTTCTCAATTATTCTAAACCATTACAATAATAAAAACTTGTTCGTCCAATTATCGAAGAAATTAGGGATTTTCGTACACTGGGAGCGGTCATCTAGTTCCCGAATCATGTTGAGGAGCCTCTGCAGCTCGGCCGGCAATGTGCTCGCGTCTTTCACAAGTTCAAAATCAAGAAATTTTCAGGAAAAAAAAAAAATCAAATTCGCCATAAATTTAGCTGAGTGAATTGAAATTTCGATGATTTGAAAAGTGAATCGGAAGAAAATGATTGAGAAAGTGAAGAAGAGGATTACATTCCAAGTAGTCGTCTATGAAAACTCCGGTTTGCGCGATCGCCATTGATGCTTTCTAGGGTTTTACTGCGAGTTTTGTGTATCTTTCGTTGTAATTTGGAATTGAGAGGGAAAGCAGTGCAACGACGTCGTGTTAGGGACAACAGAAGCAAAATGTGTAGCATAATTAGTCATTGGGTTAGTTTGGTATTATTTTTTCATCTCAAAATCAATTTCTGCCCATAGCATAAATTAATTTTAATATTTAGTATATCTTTTCAAATGTATTTTTTAACAATTTTTTTAAGAGTTTACAGTCAAAATTAAAAGCTGTCTAAAGACAACTTTAACTTTTAAATTGTGCGGGAATCAATATTGTTCAATGAATAAAACTTTTATAATACTCATAATACCTCTAATGAAATTTAAAATTTATAACATTTTCAATTTCAATTTCAGACTCATAATATAATATAATATAATATAACATAATATAATATAATATTATAATAAATAATATCGTAATTATATAAATAACTCTAATATTATTATTTTATTATATAATATGATACTATAATAATATTACAATTATTTTAATAATATGATATTATTATTATAATATAATTCTAATATGATATTATAATTATTATTTTATATTATATTGTATTGATATAATTATATTTATTATAGTAATAATAATATAATAATAAATATAATTAAATATTAATATAATTTTATAATGTTAATATTATTATATGTTATAGTGTATTATACATGTTATGGTTATATAATATATTAATTATAATATATTTATTAATATAATATAATAATTATGATATAATATAATACATTATATTATAATAATAGTTTTAATTTTTAATTATATTAATATTTCTTATGTATTATTATAATACATTTTATAATATTATAATTATATTTACCAATTTAATAATATTATTATATTTTATATCATAGTTATATATTATGATATTTGATAATATTAAATATAATAAAAAAATATACATTATATTGTATTTATATATTGTATATTACAGTATAATATAATATAATAATTATTTTAATTATTTTAATTATTATTTTAATAATATTATTTAATTTCTATATCATAATTATATAATAGTTTTTTGTATTATATTAAATATAATAATAAATATATATTATATTAGTTATATATATATATATATTATAGTTGTAAGTTTTAACTCTACATAGCAATTCAATTTTATAATTTACCAAACACTATAAACCAATACAGTTATTATAATTATAGTTTGTCAAACACTTAGCTGCTTTTTATAACAGTTGTTTCTTCATTCAGCACAACTAAAAGTAATTTTTTTAAAATTTACAGCACTACCAAACTAAGCCATTATAGTCAATTTTTCTTATAAACAGTTTTTGAATTGTCCATTTGTTAAATTTTAAATGGAAATCTTTAACTTTGTCTCATAAAAAAGTTCATAAACTATTTTCTCTATTTAAAAATAATTTTTATGTTAAAGAGAAACAATAACTAGAATAGAAATCAAAATTACAAATCTTTCACAAAATTTCAAAATATAGTAACCCAAATATATATTCTTTAAGATCTAGAATAAAATAAATTAAAATAAAAAATTCAGATTTTCAAATCTCCTTCTCCTCAAGATTTTTTTATATTTATCAACCCCTCTCTTACCCGTGCTCATTGAACCCTTCCCATGTCATATGCTTGTCACCTTTGTTGCTTTTCTTCCCAACCCTTGCTGCGCACAAATATATGTGTGTGTGTGAATAGGTTTGAACTAACAACAACGTATTTGATTTGGAATAGGATGTTTTCTCTATCACGAGTTCAATTTTCTTTTACTAGTCCTAGTCCTACAAGAAGGGGGATTTATATTATTTCGCATATATTTGAGGCAAAAACAAATAAATAAAAGCTTAGTTGAAACACATGTTATTTTGATGTTCACATTGTTTCCTTCATTGATAAATACGAGATGTCATTCTACGTAAAATGAGGGACATGTTTTCCTAATTTCCTTCAAAGAGGCCCTTGTAAATGACCCATGTCGTTTACGTTCTTTTAATCATAAATGACATGTCGTCTTTCAGGAAAAAAAATAAAAAAAAATTAAAAACTTGTCATTTTTAGATGCATTCGGGTTCGACAAACAAGAAGAACAAGATGCCGTTTCAATATTGTATAAGCCGAAAGGGCATGAGTAGATGTTGTTTTTTTAAAGGGCATGATTTGAACCATTTTCGATTTGTGTTTTTTTTTTTAATGTCGGGGTCAATTTTAATGTCCCAGCCAATTTCATTTGTATTTACCAACTAAATGTCACAATGGTCGCACAATCTTTTTATATAGAAGATGATCAATTTCTTCTTAGAAATACCAGAAAGCAAATGAAATCTCAAAAAAAAAAAATAAAATTTATTATTTATGATGTCTCATTTAATACTTGAAGATCATATCTTAAATGACTGCTGCTTAATTTTTAAAATCACCCACCATTGAAGAATGAGATGGCCAATTTTTAAAATTTAAATTCCCAAAGATTTTTATTATTATTATTATTATTTTTGAAAGATAAGGGTCCGTTTGGTTCATGGATTTAAATCATGTGATTTAAATTATTTTTGATTTATGTGTATTTTTTATGAGAGAAAATACTGTAATAGTCATGAATCATGATTCGAATCAGGAATTCAAACCTAGGAAACAAACGAACCCGGGGATGTTTAGTTGGGGGATTCGTCCCCCGATTCGAATCATGATTCGTGGTTCGCTACAGTGATTTCTTTCACAAAAAATATACATAAATTAAAAATAATTCAAATCACATAATTCAAATCTCTAAACCAAACAGACCCTAAATCTCTTAAAATTATCAATTATGGCACAGCAGCAGGACTCCATTTGCCGCCAATAAAACTCTAAAACAAAAATGACCAAATCCTCGACTTTCTTCCGGTCTCCACTCTTCTAGCCATCCACGTAAAGGTTTTTTTTTTTTTTTTTTTTTTTTCCACTCCATATTGTGCTTCTTTATTCGATTTTGTTTTGTTCTTGGTATGATTTGCTTATTTGCTTCTACTTTCGAGTTGTTATAGTCAGATATAGTGCGCCATGATTGAAAAATTTCTCTGATTATTTTTTTTCTATTTTCCTTTTTGGGGGTAGAAAGAAAAGTTTTCATGTGTTTGGCTCCCGAGAAAATGAAGAGGAGGAATTATAGGATGGAAATTGAATTGAGGGCTTCTTCGAAATTTTCTATAATTGAGTAGTTTTAGATTTCATTTACTATTTAAAAAAAAAATGGTGCATAACCATTAATGGTGAACTTTTCTTTTCTTTTCTTTTTTTCCGGTTATTCTGAAAAAAAAAAGTCTTTTTTTTTTTTTGAATAACTAGTTTCCCACTTCATTACTTTCTCTATTTTATTATTTGTCACTTTATACTAAATAGAAAATCATGTTTTTATTTTATTTTATTTTTTTAGGAGATCGCATTTATCGTCTTCCTATCTTTCAATTTTCAAAAATTACAAATTTCCATATTTAAATTCTCAAATAGAAAATCCGAATAAAAAAAATTGTAGACCCATTAACCAAAATTCGGAGGAAAAAAAAAAAAAAACCAAAGAGAAGAAGAAACTGTCATCAGTTGACAATCATCGATGGATTTGGTCCAATTCCGTACCCCATTTGCGTTTGACTAAAGAAAACGCCTTAAAATCCAAAACACAATACAGAGGGAATGAAAATCCTCTGTATATATATATGCTTACAATGAGTATGTATATATATATATATATATATATATATATGTATATGTATATTAGGTACTTGCAATTTTAAAAAGGCGACAATTTTGTAGTCAACTTACAATCTTTCCATATTTCTCTTCAATTTCCTATTTTGTTTGTTCCCATATTTGTTTTGGGTTTTTGTTCATTGTAATGTAGTATTAGTGTACTAGATCTTGCTCTTGGGTTTCCCTTTTTTTTGGACTGGAACCCAATTTTTTTTCTTTCTTTCTTTTCAGCCCTTTTGTCATACTTTCTTTGTATGTGAAGAATGAAATGGCTGTTGGAGGCAAAGACTTAGTTGATTTGGTGTTCTCTTGGTCTATCAATGATGTTATGAACACCGAGTTATACAAAGACCAGGTATTTATATTTTATGTATTTGCTTATAGTTCTTATCAGCCCCTGGTTAAGAAATATTCTTCTGATCTACGGCTTGCGTATATTGCTAATGTCAAGGAATGTAATTTTAGTTGATTGCTCATGTTTGTTTTGCTACGTATCCCAATGACTTTTTTACTATTTGAGAATAAGTAATGTCTCATAAATCAAAGGGGTGGAAAACATGAAGTGAGTTTGATGGGGCATTTTTTTAATTTTCTTTTTTTATTTTGTGAAGTAGACATGCATGAATCCCTAACCCAAAGAGAGAGTGTGTGTGTGTGTGTGTGCGGGTGCATGACGAAACTCATCGTACATGTGTAAAAATATGAAGAACTGGTTTGACTAATGTGTTTATAAGAACTTGTTTGACTGATGTGCTAAAAACATTTGGAGTTTCTCTCAGACAAAATCCTTCTCTTTTCGTACTAGGTGAAGACAATTCCCTTTGTGTTCTCATCAGAAACAGAATATCTGAACTCCTTCATCAACCCTCTTATAGAGGAAACGCATGCTGACCTGTTGGCAAGTTTTGGAACTCTGTGTCATGCACTTTCTTCTGAAATAGAATCTGTCAAACGATCTGAAGAGTACAAATCTCCCAAAGATTTGCTGTACGAGATTGAATTGCAAAAGGGCATCATTGAAAATGACGGCGATGATGTGAAGTTATATGAGCCTGAAGTTGGAGACATCATTGCTATTACAAGTGTCATACCGAAATGTGTTGGTGATTTGGACAGGCCCGAAAGGTCCTATCTGATTGCCCATGTCAAAAAGGTAAAAGAAAAAACTGAACATTTTAAGGTCTCAATACAATTGTCAAAGCCCACCCTTGTTGAAGAGGACATTGACAGGGGCAAAAGCGATATTACTCTTTTTGCTGTTAAGCTGATCAACGTGACTACAAATGTTCGTATATGGAATGCATTAAACTCTGATCCAGAAGCAGCAAATAGGGGCATCCTTCGGAACATTCTGCAAACGGACTTTCTAGTAAGATGATTATCATTGCTTGCTTGCAGTACTTCAAATAATTGTCTCTATTGTTACAGCTTTTCATATAATAGTTCGATTCCAACTCTTGCAGGATGCTGAAACCTGTACCATCTGCTGTTCTGAACAACAATATGCTGCTGCATATTCGAACGTGAGAGGCAGAATCCACTCTTCTGATTTAAATGAATCACAAAAAGATGCAGTTTTGAGCTGCATTAGAACCAGAGAGTGTCATCATCAGAATACTGTCAAAATGATATGGGGACCTCCAGGAACAGGGAAAACAAAGACAGTTGGTTTTCTGTTACATTTACTGCTTAGGATGGAATGCAGAACACTCACATGTGCTCCAACAAACACTGCAATTGTGCAAGTGACAAAGCGGGTAACAGAAAAAGTAAAAGATTCTTCTGAATTTAGAAAGTATGGTCTTGGAGACATAGTTTTGTTTGGGAACAGGAAACGAATGAAGATTGATGATTACGATGACCTTTACGATGTATTTCTTGATCATCGTGTGGATATGCTTCAAAAGTGTTTAAGTCCAAAATCTGGATGGGAAGATTCTTTACATGCCATGATTGGTTTACTTAAGGAACCTGAAAAGCAGTATAGTTTATACTTGAAAAGTATAGAAGGGAAAGAGATTGAGAAGTTTGATAGTAATGGCAATGCAGATCAGCATGATCTGAAACTAGAAAATGAAGACATAATAAGATTTCAAGAAAATGGTTATGATAGTGAGAAAATTTTTAAAGACAAGAATAACAAGAAAGGATGGAGGAGGTTTCTTGTCGAGGCCTTAAAAGAAAACATGAACAAGAATAAACCGAAGGATCATATGCTACCTTTGCGAAAAGAAAAGAAATCTGATGGGAAACATACAGAGGAAAAATTACCTATTAGTCCTTTGACTTTTGGGGAGTTTGTGAAGAAGATGTTTGGTTATATCAAAGAATGGCTATATTTTTTTACCGTGAATTTGCATACACACTTACCAACATCTGTTATTTCGCTAGAAGACGTTAAGAATATGTTTGCAGCGGTTGATTCTCTCAAATCTTTTCAGCCATTGTTGCATGATGTTCCAAATGAAGACTTAAAGGAAGCCTACAGTAGAGGCAGTTGCTTTACAAGATTTAACGTTGCAAGAGTAAACAGCCTTTTTCTTCTGGAATCACTCCCTTCCAAGTTTTCTGTTCCGTATTCTCCTAATAGAAGGCTGATAAAAGAATTCTGCTTGGAAAAAGCATGCCTCATTTTCTGCACTACTTCAGGTTCTGCCAAATTGAACATTGTAGATATGCTACCTTTGGAACTATTGGTCATAGATGAAGCTGCTCAGCTTAAAGAATGTGAATCAACTATTCCTTTACAACTTCCCGGGATCCGTCATGCTATACTCGTAGGAGATGAGCGGCAACTGCCCTCAATGGTCAAGAGTCAGGTCTTGAGCTTTAGTATCTTTACTTTGTCCCTCTCTCTCTCTCTCTCTCTCTCTCTCTCTCTCTCTCTCTCTCTCTCTCTCTCTCTCTCTCTCTCTCTCTCTAAGTTTGAGAATCATGTAAAGATTTTACCTTGGTAACATCCTTGAATTTGTTATCATATCATTGCAGATTTCTGAAGGCGTGTATTTTGGAAGAAGTTTGTTTGAGAGGTTGGCATTTCTGGAACACAAGAAATACCTCCTCAATGTTCAGTACAGGATGCATCTGTCCATAAGCTTATTTCCAAATAGAGAGTTCTATGGCAACCAGATATTGGACGGTCAGAATGTTAAGGCTAGAAGTTATAATAGGCGTTTCCTTAGCGGAAAGTTGTACAATTCATACTCTTTCATAGATGTGTCACATGGAAAGGAGGAATTTGATGACAAGCGTAGTCGAAAAAACAGAGTCGAGGTTGCTGTGGTCTCTGAGATAGTTGCAAGTCTTCACAAAGGTATTGTATTTTGTGCAAAACTAGTTAGAACTTAGGGCATGTTTACTAATCAATTATTCAATTTTGAAAAAAGGGAATTGAGTCCCTGATTTTAAATTTCCTGTTTACTTTTGTATTTGGGAATTTAATGAGGTAAGACCCACCTAAACGTTAGGAATTAAGTTCCTTGATAAGGGGGAACTTATGAGTCACCTCCTACCCACGGAATTAAGTTCCTTTTCTAAAATGTAGGGACTAACTAACCTCTTTACAAAATCAACCTTATTTTAATTTAATTATTTTCTTCACACTGGGCTAATTTGTAACCACACTTATTTTATCCTAAAGCCTTTTTTTTTTTTTTTTTTTTTTTTTGAAAAGAAACAAAAAATTCTTACTAAAGAAGAAGAATCATTACACAGAAAAAAGGATAAAAAGTCCTAAAAAAAAAAAAAACAACAAACCACAAAACAAAGCAAAGAAAGACAAAACGAAAACAAAAAATGGAACTAAAAAAACAAAGACCAGTCTCTGACTAGATCCGAGAAAAGGAGATTGCTGAAGTCCTTTTCAGGGTGAATCCAAAAGGCAATATTAACTTTAATCCAAATTCCAATATGAAATTTAAATCCTTCTAAAATTTTAGCAAAGAGTAGAATAGGAATTTAAATCCCCCTGTAACTTAATTCCTTGATAGATTAGTGAACACTTTAATGGAATTGTGGAATTTAGTTGTGTGGAACTTGATATCTTTTTCTTAGATTTATTTCCTATTCTTCTAATTCCTGAGAAGTAAACTTGCCCTTATAATTTGTCATCACTTTCTACTGGAATTGGTCTTAAGATGTATTGATAGGGACTCACGGTTTTTCTTTTTTGCTCTTAAAAGAATTTACTCTCACAAGGAAGAAGGTTCGAGTAGGTGTGATATCGCCATACAAGGCACAAGTTCACGCGATTGCTGAGAAAATTAAAGAATATACTTCACATGCTCAAAGTGACTTCTTTGTAAGTGTTCGCACAGTTGATGGATTTCAAGGTGGAGAGGAGGATGTAATAATCATCTCTACTGTCAGGTGTAATGGGATTGGCTCAGTGAGTTTTCTTTCCAGTCGCCAAAGAGGAAATGTGGCGTTAACTCGGGCAAGGTTAAACATTTGTGTACACTCGTAAATTCTGCAAAACCAGTTGCATGTTCTGTGTGTAGTTTTCCTTATACTATAATATGATGGTGCAGATATTGCCTTTGGATTGTGGGGAGTGGATCAACGTTAAGTAATAGTGGCACTTTTTGGAAGAAGTTAGTTGCCGATGCTAAGGAGCGAGGGTGTTTCCATAGTGCTCTTGAGGATAAGATCTTGGCATGTGCTATTACATTTGCTTTGCTTGAGCTCAACCAAGTCTCAATGTTATGTAATCTAGATTCACTTCTGTTTAGGGAGTCAAAATGGAAGGTATACTTTTTTTAACCTCTTTTTATGTATAAGTGCTTTATTTTAATTACATTCATTGTAATTGTTGCTGCTATATATTTATTTATTTATTTATTGGCTATTGGTGAACTCAAAAAAATGTGCAGATTATTTTTCCTTCACGTACTGAACAAATATAAAGATTAGAACTTGTTGGTCCATTTTTTTACAACTGAACTCAGTATAGTGATGTTTCTTATTCCTGAAAAGTAAAGAGTGAATTCTGTCATCATTTTTTCATGAAGGTATGCTTCACCGATGCCTTTTGGGGATCAATGACAAGATTTAAAAGCAATACATTCTGCAAGAGAGTATTTGCTCTGTTGGAGAAGCTTTCGAGTGGATGGCGTCAACAACGCATTGGAGGCAACCATGTTGTCCATGGTGGAATTTCCTCTCAATTTGTAGAGTACTACGTGGTTAACACACAGTCGTACCTTGTTTGGACTGTTGATATTCTGAAAGAAAATTCGCATTATATTCAGGTTTTAAAGGTTTGGGACATTTTGCCACAATCTGATGTACCGGAACTATCAAACCGGCTTGATGTTTTATATGGAAGTTATTCAGTGAAAAAGATGAGTCGCTGCAAGTACATATGCTATGATGGGTAGCCATTTCTTCTATGTGTTTGATTCATTATTTGTTTATATATTCCAATTTCAGGAAGCGTTGTTCGATTATTATTGCAGGTCCCCATTCCCTAAATGTGATCTCATTCATGTAACTGAATTTCTGCAGGGATTCACTCGTACCAATGAGATGGCTAATAGACTCTGGTTATCAAGAAACTGATCCTGGCAAGTTATTATCTAAACCAGTGCCTTCATCAAGTCCAATGGATAAGCCAGAATCATCGTCAACCAATGCCAGGTGAGTGCTACTACTTTTGTTTTGTAGTGAGGTATAATTACCTCAAATTGAGATAAAGGAGAGAAAAATTCATGTTTTCTTTCCCTGAGAGTTAGTCAAACGCTTAGGCCTGTGGCTTGCTCTCACATGGTCAATTTCTCAGGGAGATCAACGTTAGTAAATGACAATGGTTTTCTTTTCTTTGCAAAGACTGCGAGTCTCAGTGGGGCTCTAGTTTCAGACTCAAGCCACTAAGCGGGTTGGGGATTTCTAGATTATTAAACCGAAGAGAAAAAGTAAACCAATTATCTTAAAATATGTACAGGAATTTTGTTTCTCCTACAAGATTTTCGACCAACTCAAGAAGTGCTGAAGCTTATCCTGTGCAGTTATTGTCAGAATCCGTGGGTTTATTCAGTCCTAAGGATGAGCCAGAAACATCATCATCAACAACGAATCCGTAAGTGCCATTGCAGTAGAATGCTCCAGATTGATAGAAGAGCATGATTGCACTTTTGCTTCAGCATGAATTGACCAATCGAATTGAAATTCTACAGGAATTTGATTGTTTCAAGTTGCGTTGAAGACGATCCTATTGAGTTATTGTCAAAATCATTTGCTTTGGTTAGTCTAAGGGATAAATCTGAAGTATCATCAACAACTAAGAGGTGAGTCCTATGTTCAGAATATCATCAATAGAAATTACATGCTCAGGCACACAGCATTAACCACCATCTACTTGAATTTCCAGAGGAACTTGATCGTTCCAATGAGATGTTCCATGGACACAAGTGACCAGTGAAGCTGATCCTACTGACTTATTGTCGTGATTACTGGATTCGCTCGACCTAAGCCGATCCTAAGGAAGTATCAAATGAAAAATAATGGTGCATTCTAGATTCAAATTATTAGCGGAAGAAATCAATTTTTTTTGTGCTGCGAGATGACTTCAAATTGAGAGAAAGGAGAAGACTGCATTGTGGTCACTCAAGCATTAGGCTCAACTGCTTGTATATTTCCGTATAGGTGAGTACTCATGCTTCTTCACAAACCATGAAACTATATATATATATATATATATATATATATATATATTGATAAATAACCATGAAACTATAATTGATATGCAACAATACTGCTAGTTTCTTTCATAGAATATGCATAGATTGCAAATTTTTGAGGGGAAATTTTCCCTTCCATTTTCTTTATTTTTCGAATGGGGATGGATGAATGGCCTTTTTTTTTTTTTTTTTTTTTTCTTCTCGTCAGTGCTTTGTATATTGTTGGACTTGGTTTATATTTCCCTTAGTAATAGATAATCTATAGTCAGCAGTCACAATGATTGATAAGTGCAGTACCAAGTTTCTAAGAAATTTCGTTTTTTTTTTTTTTTTTTTTTTTTTGAAATAAATTTCAAGTTTGCGGTCACACTTTTCCCAGTTTGTGTCGAGTAATGTTTATGGAGATTCTGCCATACGATTTAAAAACCAAATAATTCTCTCATAATATTCAACTTCATCAGTTCACTGTCTTATTTAGATGTTACTAGGTGGATTACCCGTGCATTCGCACGGGTATGTAATAATTTAATTAACAGTAATTTAAACAAATAAAACGTAAGGAAAAATTACAAAATTAATCATTATTTACATTGTATCTATTTTAATAATTACATGAGATATATATTTTTCATCAATATATACTAAGAAAGATTATATTTACAATTTTGAATTGAACAGAGAGGATAAAAATATAACGAAAATATATAAATAGAATAATAATAAATAAAACAGAATTTAATAAATTCTGAAAAAATCGATAGAAGAGTGCAATGTCCTTATTATATGTTAATTCACAATATCTTCATCTGAACATGTATCCAGATTTCTCATCAATTCTTTGAACTCTGGCGGAGCCTCTATTTATGGGTTTGAGATTATTCTTTTGAGGGAGAACGTTACTGCGCCGGATTTGATTGAACTCTGATTCATTAGTGAGCGGTGGAAGCATCTTGATTGGTGGTTATTGGAGAATCGGTTACTTCATTTTGTTCATCGCATTTGTTCTGTAAATGGGTAATTGTTGATTTGACATTTTCTTCATTTTGCTGTATGTTGATTTTTCGTTTCTGTTCGTCGTTTGGTTAAAAAAAAATTTAAGAAAACATGGACTCACTAATAAAAGCACAGACAAATACTATATGAATCTGCATTAACGAAAAAAAAACAAATTAGAAGCATTACAACGAAAGAGAAAAAAATAAAGAAAAATAAGCACTACAAAAGTCCTTTACAAACAACAAATTAGAAGCAACGGACTAATAAAAAAAATAAGAATCTGCATTAACGCATACGATTGTTAAGCATCACAAAATGAAACTTCTAAATGTAGAAGTTTCGAAGATAAGAATGCAGTTACTTTTTAAAGAACAATACCTATTTTTTTCATTCTTCAAAAAAGAGAAATCTGCAAATCTGATGCTAATGACTTCTTGAATCAAGCTGATGTTGTTGCAGCCAAACAACAAAAGAAAGCATGTGAACAACATCCATGGTTGTAGACAGTCAAAAATTTGTTCGGAGCTGTCGTAATGGTGGTCAAGGATAAGGCACTAAAATCCTATTAAAAAAGGAAGAAACTTTTCAGAAGCAAATACAAAAAAAAAAAAAATCAGAGAAATTAGAAATAAAAAAAATCACAAAAAAATAAAAAACGAATGAACAAAAGTAAACCAAAAACCGAAACAAAAAAACTAATTCAAAAAAGAAAACCATAAATCCACAAATCATTGGAAGAAAGAACAAAAGTAAAACAAAAAAAAATAAAAAAATATTTGAAGAGGAAATCTTTAAAAATCAAAGAATACCCAAACAACGGGGAAATATTAAAAAAATTTACAGATAGAAAAAAACCAAGATACATACCAAATTGAAAGAAAGCCCCAAAAAATATCAAAGGAATTTTTTTAAAAAAAAAAAAAAAAAAAAAAACTCCTAAAATGCTAAAAATACCCAGATCACAAAAAATGAAGAAACAAAAAAAAAATTTCAAATAGAAGAAAAAGTAAGAACTTTACTAAAAAAAGATGAGGAAGAAAACTTCATGGAAATGATGAAAGAGAGAAGAAAAGAAACCCAAAAAATTGTGCAGAAGAAATGAAGCTGGAAGCTTCGACGAATAGCAAAATATGCTATTCGTCAGATGAAATTAAGAAATTATCCAAACAAAAAACAAAACTGATATATAACATAATAAATCGAGATACAACCCCAAAAAATGTCAAGGAAAAATTTTTGGGAAAAAAAACCCTAAAAAGCTAAAAATACCCAGGTAGAAGAAAATCGAAAAAAAAAAAATTTCAAAGAGAAGAAAATGTAAAAACTTAACCAAAAACAAAGCCCTATAAAATATAAACCAAAACCAGAAGTAATCGTTAAAAAGACGAAGAACAGATATGGAGAATAGACGGAGGAGAGAAACTTCAGCAAAGAAGAAAATGGAAAACGTGAGATGTGAGATGTGAGAGTGAAAGAAGCAGGAGGTTCTCGAGAAGACTAAACAACTACCACCGAATGAAATAACGAAAATGTCCAGCAAATAAACGCAAGAACGAAATAAAATTGAGGGCAAAATAATAAAAGCAACTTTTATGGGACACAAACGACATTTTCCGAATTGATTAACACATAGAACACCGAATTCCACCACTGATTTAACACGTATAACACGGGGTCCCACCACTGAAATCTGTCTTTTCAAAGACAGCTGTGCAGGAAAAAAAAACGGAAATAAAAATAAAAATATATTGCTAAAGACAAAAGTACCCAAACAAAAATCAAATAAGAGGTAAGCAACTGAGGATAAAATTGTAAAAACACATATTTAAGATACAACCGGAAATTTTAGATATGTTGATAAAGACAAAAATACTCAGTAAATGACCAAAATGGTCACACCAAATAAAAGCACAAAAATCTAAAATGAAGGGTAAAATAGTAATTTTACAAACAGAACATAACAGTAATTAAAATTTCAGCAGAGGAAAAAAGCAGGGCTAAAACGGGGAAAACACTGTTCATTGCACTGTAACATGAACAATGAATCTCATCCTCTCTTTTAGTATATGTATAATGGTTGCATTAAATGGTAATTTTTATCTAAATTTATTACAATCGAAAGCCTTCATTTGGTTGCAGTAAATGGTAATATTTATCTATTTTAATAAATTTGATGTTTTGTTGGTTTTCGATACGGAAGTGGTTTCTTCACTTTTTTGTTGTAGATGTAGTCATTATGTTTAGTTTGCAAGTTGTCTTTTTTTACGGTGTTGTGGTAGGTCTTAGTGCTTTTGGTCTTTGATCTTGATCAATTGGCGTAACTCACCATCTATAGTGGTGTGTTTGAAAGAACCATTTGTGTGTTTAATAGTTGTGTACCTCTTTAATTTTTATTTGTTAGAACTCAGTACACGTTACTCTCTTGAATGTTTTATAATCGATTGGCAGTTCGAGTCTAAGATAGAGGTTGAGTCGCTAAATATATTAGGGTCTTTCGCGTCTAAGTTAGTGCTTGTATTTCTCTAATTTAAAATGCAATTCCCTTTAAAAAAAAAAAAAAAAAAAAAAAAGAAAAACTGGTACCCTTAGTTAACAAGTCGTGGAAGTCGTATGTCAATTTCCATATGGGTCAAAATGGAGTTATTTGTGGATACACCGATATTAGAGTTGGGTATTACTGTTATGCAATTTAAAATTTTACATTTTTAATAACTGATTATTTTGGAATTATATGTAGTATTTGAGCATTTTTGTAAAGATTTTGATTCTTATATACGGTGAACAAGAAATACATGCCTGCCTTGGCAATAAATAACACGAGTTACTACAATTTTTCTTTTATATGACCACTCAAAAAAATTATACTCTTCTCATAAATTTTAAACTGGATAAAAAAAAAATCTAGATACGTCCAAATCGAGTTCTTTAATTTTTTTTTTTTTTTTTTTTTTTTTTTTTTTATACAAACTATCGTACTCGCTATTTAAAAATAAAAGCCAGATATTTAGTTGCTTATTCAAATTTCCAACAACTCAATAGTAAATATAGACAAAGTAATGAAGAAAATTGAGAGAAATTGTTGTGTTTTTCAAAATTGCAAACTGGAGAAGTCTTGATTCTTGTTTTGACTGCCCTCTCATGGTTATATTTTATATTTTATATTTTATATTCTTTATTTTTTGGGTTTTATTCATGAGTTTTTTTTTTTTTTTTTTTTTTTTTTTTTAAAGAATTATTTAGGAATAGTTTGAAAATTTGGATAATTTTTTTTTTTATTAACGGATAAATATGACAGTTACGGAAAAAAAAAAAAAAAAAAAAACTCGATATGTTACTTTTTATCTTGATGCAATTTACAAATTGGAATCAGTAGATTAGTACTTTCGAAAAGAAAGCATCTCTCCAGAAAGAAAGACCAAAAACCAAAGAAAACCAATAGCTTCCCCTAAATAGTATCTCATCAATTATTTATACATATATTGAGAACATGCATGATCAATATTAATAAATAAATAAATAAAAACACACAACATTAGCATGGAAAACCAAAAGCCGTTTATCTTTTAGAACGAAAAAAAAAAAAAAAAAAAAAACAACAACAACAAAAGAAAAAGGAGAGGCCGTTCATATATTCCAGGAAACCTGGCAGCAAAAATAAGGGACTAAAAAGAAAATAGACTAAGATTTAAAATGAATTAAAATTAATAGATTAATAATTTATATAAATTAATAAATAGATTAAATTATTGTTTTTGTTAATAATTTGTCTGGTTATAAATCATAACTTAATAAATTATTATTTATAATTGTCCATAATTTGTCTGATTATGAACCATATAAATTTATCTATAACTTATTTAATTATAAATCATAACTTAATAAATTATGATATATTAATTTTTATAACTAAAAATTAACCTATATACTTTTTTAATCTTTTCTTATTGATTTATTTTCTATTATTTCTCCAAAAACAATTACCAAGAAACCCGTTTGTTGCACTTAACAAAGTACACTGCTTCTACAAATCATTCCTTTCCAGTTTCCAACACTCATTGAACACGCTTTATTTATTTATTTTCTTTTTTTTTTTTCCTTCTTTATGTTATAAAACCCTGAACATAATTTTTTTAAAGTTTTTAAAGAAAAAGGATACTCGTAAGTTTGCTTCGTTTTGTCTTCTCTCCCAAAGACTTTTCCTGTCCTTCTTTTATCATCTTGACGATTACGTCTCTCTCTTTCTGTCATTTTCAACTTTTTTTTTTTTTTAAGGAGTCTTTTTCGACTACTAAATAGCTTACTCTTTAAATATGTACACACATTACACACGCACATATATATATATATATGTATATGTTAAATACATAGTTTATATATATTTTAATACACGTGCCTGGATTTTATACTAGTATTTCGAGGAGATGAAGTAAGCTAGGCGGTCCCTACAATAAAGGAAAAAGAAAAAAATGTACGTGGGTAAGGGAGAAAAAAAAAAAGGCATATTAATTATGCTACTTTATTGAAATTGACCTTAGGTCAACTTGTAGTCGGTCCGAGGAATCAAATTATGATAACCCATTTGGGCGGACGTCCCTTTTCTACATGGACAAACAACTTCTTGTAGAAGTAATTTTTCCTACAAAAAATTTTGAAAAAAAAAAAAAAAAAAAAAAAAAACAAAGAAAAGAACCTTATTGTGCAAGGAAAGGAAGGGGTTTTCCAAAGCAAGAAAGCATATTATATGGTGTTTGAAACATTGTCTTTTGTGCACAGTAACGTATATTACTATATAGGCATAAGATTCTATTCTATCCTTTGCTTATTTTCTCATTAATCATTTTGTTTCTGTCTGTTTAATTCTCCCTCACTCCTCAGAGAAGTGGCCTTTAGAGATCAAAACATGCAGATGAACGAAGAGAAGAAGGAAAAGGCTGTTGTGGGAAGAGGTTTAATTAATTTCGTCTTCTCTTGGTCTATCAAAGATGTTCTCAACAAAGATATATATAAACACAAGGTACGTATAGACACATGCATATATAGATTCATGCATGTACTCATATATATATAATATATATAATGCTAACTTATTGGATTGTGTTTGTGTTTTAAGTAGAATTTTATGTAAAGATTAATAGGCAATTGATTCTGTTACATTCCTTTCACATGATGTTAGAGTTTTGTTTTCTTGAAATCATGAAGACTTTTTTTTTTTTTTTTTTTTTTTCTAATACAAAAATTGAATTTTTACAATTATGCGACCAGTGTAATGATTCCACACAAAATAGGTTATCTTCATGCATGGAAAATTACAATGAAGTGAAATTTGGTTTTATGGCTCTGTTCTGTTTGTGGAATAGATTTATGCTTCCATATATTTCCAAGAAAAAAGTGAAAAAAAAAAGTGTTAAAAATGAGGTATATCAAGAGGTCACATAATTAAGATTTATGGTTTGATTACTGTGATAATTGTTCAATTTACTTGAAACAATGAATGTGTTGGTCTGTAGGTCAAGCAGATACCGGAAACATTTTCATCATTAGCAGAATATTTTAAGTCATTCGTTATGCCTCTTGTCGAGGAAACGCACGCCGACTTGTCATCGAGCCTGACAACACTGTCGCAGTCCCTTTCTTGCGAAATAAGGTCTGTCAAGAGATGTAAAGATTACAAACTTCCAAAAGACTTGTTCTACAAAATAGTATTGAAAGCGAGTGAAAGGAAGGATGATGCAAAGGTATATGAACCTGAATTCGGAGATCTCGTTGCTATAACAAGTTTCAGACCAAAATCCATTCGTGATTTGGAAAAATCCTATGTCATTGCTATGGTTCATGGAGTGAAAGATGATCTTTTACTCTCAGTACTGTCTTCGAAGCCTATCCTGTTTGAAGAGAGCATGGACAAGAGCAGGAAAAATGCAACACTTTTCGCTGTTTATCTCATCAATATGACGACCAATATTCGGATATGGCAAGCACTAACTTTAGATCCGAAAGAGCGGAACATGAGACTTATTGAGAAAGTTCTGCAGACTAAATTTGACGTAAGACATTTATCGAAAAATCTTTGTATCTGATTTTTATTCATTTGTTTGCATAAAAAATATCACCTTTGATTGTTGCAGGATGAAAAAAAGTGCATGATCTGCCACTCTGAACAGAAATTCAGTTTAGCAAAGTCAGTTGAGAATGTCAGAATCAGATCGTCGGATTTGAATGAATCCCAAAAGGATGCGGTTTTAAGCTGCATCAGCACAAGGGAATGTCGTCATCGGAGTGATATCAAACTGATATGGGGGCCACCGGGGACAGGGAAAACAAAGACAGTTGGTTTTCTATTGCGTTCCCTACTCGGGATGAAATGCAGAACACTGACATGTGCTCCGACAAACGTTGCAGTGTTGGAGGTGACAGAGAGGCTCATTCAAAGAGTTACCGAGTCGGCTGGATATGACACATATGGGCTAGGCGACATAGTTTTGTTTGGAAACGGGGAAAGAATGAAGATCGATGATCATGAAGACCTTTATGATGTATTTCTTGATCATCGTATCGACATACTCAACCATTGTTTTGCTTCGAAAACTGGGTGGAGGGATATTTTGCTTTCTATGATTTCCTTGCTCAATGACCCTAAACAACAATATCATTTGTACTCGAAAGACGAGGAGGATGATAGTGATGATGATGATGATGGGAAGAAGATCAATGTAAATTTAGAAAGTAGAGAAATAAAAAGAAATCAAGAAATGGGGAATACAAGTGACAAAATGTCTGAAGAGAAGAAAATCAAGAAAGCAATGAAGCAGGTTATTTTCCAAACCTTGAAAGAAAACAGGAAGAAGCAGAAAAACTCTAAGGATAAGAAGAAAGAAGAGGATATAGATGGTGTTTCCATTGAGAAGGTGCGGGAAGAAAAGCGCAAAATCCGCGGTAATCCTTTGACTTTCGAGGAGTTTTTAAAGAAGAGGTTTGGTTACTTTGCGGAAAGGTTATATTTTTGTATTGAGAATTTGTGTACGCACCTACCGACCTCTCTTATTTCCCCACAAGTGGTGAAGAATATGTTAGAAGCTGTTGATTCTCTCAAGTCCTTCCAAAAGCTGATAAATCGGGTTGCAAGTAAAGTATTGAAGGGATTTTTCAACAAAGATCTAATAAGTGAAGATGATACTGATACCTTTGAAAAACTCAACGTTGCAAGAATAGAGCGCCTTTCTCTACTAAAATCTCTTCCTTCGACATTTCCCGTTCCTCACACAGCTGATAGGTATACTGACACAAAGGAGATGAGAGAGTTCTACTTGGCAAATGCGCGCTTGGTTTTCTGCACTGTCTCGAGTTCTGCCAAACTGCACGGCAAAGGGATGTTTCCCTTTGAACTATTGGTCATAGATGAGGCTGCGCAGCTTAAGGAATGCGAATCAGCAATTCCTTTGCAACTCCCCGGAGTCCGTCATGCTATACTAATAGGAGATGAACGGCAACTTCCCGCAATGGTTAAAAGCAAGGTTTTAAGCTTTACTGTAATGTTTATGTGATTTATTATATGAATTATGCGTAGTTTTCACTCATATGACGTCCATATAATATAACCACTTGTCAGGTTTCGGAAGAGGCTGATTTCGGAAGAAGTTTGTTTGAGAGGCTGGCTTCGCTCGGCCACAAGAAACACCTTCTCAATGTCCAGCACAGGATGCATCCATCAATAAGCTCATTTCCAAATAGGGAATTTTATGCCAATAAGATTTTGGACGGTCAGAATGTTAAGCTGCAGAGTTATAGTAAATGTTTCCTTCAAGGAAAGATGTACAGCACCTACTCTTTCATAAATGTAGCACAAGGAAAAGAGGCAGTTGATAGAAAACATAGTACAATGAACACGGTTGAGGTTGCGGTGATCTCTGAGATAGTTGCAAATCTTCACAAAGGTAGTTTTCTTGTAGCCAAACTACAACAACATATTAACTCTTTTAGATGATTATTAAAGTCATTGCTTGTTACTTGTAAGCCAAGGTACTGTGTGTGTATATATATAGTAAAAGATGTTAGTTCTTACTTCTTTGATGCATTTAGCTTAAGATATATGATGGAAAATAACAATCTCTTATTTTTGGGCTTAAAAAAGTTAAGTGCTCAAAGAAGAAGGTCAGAGTAGGTGTGATAGCACCATACAAGGCACAAGTTCATGCGATAAGCGAGAGACTCGGGAAAAAATATAGTTCAGATGGTCAAAGTGACTTCTCCGTGACTGTTCGCTCGGTTGATGGGTTCCAAGGCGGCGAAGAAGATGTAATAATCATCTCTACAGTGCGGAGTAATGGGAGTGGATCGGTGGGGTTTCTTTCAAATCGTCAAAGAGCAAACGTTGCGCTAACTCGTGCAAGGTAAACCCTGCATTATTATGCATTTTCGGTGTAGTTTTTGTCCTACTGACATGTATATAATTAAATATCCAGACATTGCCTTTGGATTGTGGGGAATGGAACAACTTTAGAAAACAGTCGCTCTGTGTGGAGCAAACTAGTCTTTGATGCGAAAGGGCGCGGGTGTTTCCATAACGCTGATGAGGACAAGAACTTGGCTCAGGCTATTGCTGCTGCCTTGGTTGATGAAGCAGATAAAGACCCTCTTCAATTATTGTCTAAACCATTTGCTACACTCAGTCTGAGGGATGAGCCAGAATCATCCTCAAGGACTAACAGGTGAATGCTTGATTCTCAATGAGGATAACAAAAGTTGTTCACATTGTCATTACATAGAAATCAGTTGTTAGATTCAACTCTTTTTGCAAATATGAAAAATCATGTTAAGCCTCTTAAGTTGAAAAAAATCCTTTCCATCGTTTTGCATTCTTCCAATATATGGTTAAATTGCTAAATCGCAGAATCAGAAGTTTCTCAAATTTCTAGACAAGAGGATCCGGTGTTACTAGTTCGACATGGCCAAGTCTCCAAAGGCACACCTAAGGTAAAGATTGCGGTGTACCAGAATGGAGACTCGCATTCGATTCTCTCAATTTTATCTCTCCCCTTTCTTCATCCATTGAGTTCTGGATTTTGTGTTTAGATGCAGGTAAAGGACAGCCAAGTTCTGCCACCAAAACGAAGGTTGAATGAATCAGTTGGAACTGTACTGTCTGGCATCGCTTACAATGTTATTGGGAGTGATTTGCATTTGAAATGTAGCACATAATTGAGTGCCTTGTCAAATGAATTGTTTAATATGCTCCAAGTTTTATGCCATTGTTTGGATGGTGGTTCTTAAAACAAACGAACATGAGCCCTTTCATTTAGTAGTCGAAGTTTCAATGGAAAAAAAAAAAAAAAAAGTTGTAATTAGTTGTTACACTTGTGCGATGCATGGAATAAACTAGTTTATGCATCTGAAAAATATAAAGGCAACAAAAAAGAAAAGTAGATTGTTTGTGTTACAAAATACAGAAATGATCAATAAGCCTCATAGAAGTTTAATAAAAGGGGGTAGAAATGGTAGGTACAAGCCCTATAAACACATATAGCATTTGAAATTAGTTTCGGCATTAATAAAAGTTAATGTTTTGAACGTGGAAATTATGGAAACATCGACAGAAATCAATAATAGTATTGATCCTGGAACAAATATAAATAACAGAAAGTGTTTAAGCTTGTGCAATGAAATAAACAGAACAAAGTAGTATGTGTTACAGTACGATGAAAAGGAGAAAAATAAAAAATAAAAGGAAGAAGAAAGCAAGAAATAAAGACAAGTTATTATTATTTTTTTTTTAGCAACTAAAATCATCTCCAATGTAAATGCTTGACAATAACATATTTGGCAAAGCAAGTATAAGAATAGCATAACATCATATTCGATATGTTCAATTACATGTTATTTTAAATATTATATCTATTTTTTGCCATACATTTGTAGCTCTAAAGTTTACATAACGCACATTTTTACTTCTCATATAACTAAAAATGAAAATATTAATTATTAAGTGAAAAGTCAAACATAACAACAAACGGGCAAGCAAATGTTAAAATTTAACCTATGTTATAGGTTCTATCCTTTGTACCGAGTAGATATATCAAATTTGACATTAAATTTATCATTGCATTAAAGAATAGTTTTCTTAGTCAAGTGTTAAATTTTGACATTAACACAAAAATTTTCCTTAAATTATACCCTTTAGACCATCTCCAATGCAAATGTTAATACCAATTGTATATTTAACATAAAAAACTATATATGGTATGTTATTTTCATTTTTACTCCAATATATAATGTTATTTGAAATGTTAAATCTACTTTTTCTTATAATTATTAAGCTTTAGAAGTTGTAAAAGTAAACTTTTATTTTTAAATAATTAGAAAATATAAAAGTTGTATTGACTACATAGAAAAAGTAAACATTTCAACTAATAATAATCAAATGTCAAATTTCTCATATACTATACTTAGTAGGAAATTTAACATAAGATATAATATATGGAAAATTTAGCACAACAAATAACATTGTATTAGAGAGTATTTTTTATACTCAAATATTAAATTTGCAATTGACACATTAATTATAGCATTACATTAGAGATGCTTTTATAACGCTTTGTCTCCCAATCTTTAAAACATAACATATGTTTTCCTGAAATGACAGAAAAGCCCCCTTCATTAAAAAATCTAATAATTTTTACACATGTCACATAAATAACAGCTACAGTTGAACAATTTAGAATACAATCACTATTTTACCCATGCACCTTAAATTTTTTTATTCTAATTATTTACACGTAATATAGTTTAAAAAAACAAGTAAATCTTCTTCACTCTAATGGCACAGCTAATCCACTGCCTCACAAGTCCCAAAACATAATGCGTGTTTTTTTTAAAAGTTTTTTTTATTTAAATCATAATTGTGTTACAGTATTTTTTTATCTAATAAGGAGCTTAAATTCTAAAATTCTTCTCACAAAATTTTTGTTAATAAACTCAAATCATAATTTAAGTATAACGAGCCCTTACTTATTTTTAACGAGAAACATCATAACTTTTTAAATTCTACAAAAAAAAAAAAAAAAAAAAAAAAAAGAAAAATAAATCAATATTTTTAAAAATAATACTTTCCACTTTCCACTTTCCCCTCCTCTCAATATCACACAATGACAACAAAGCAAAAAGCAGAACCGTAGAAACAAAAAAGCAAAGGTCTGGGAATGTTTCGTTTCAGCTTCCATAAAAGAATTAAAAATAAATAAATCAATAAATAATTTGGTAATCGTTTCAGTTCCCTAGAAGAAGGAGGAGAATTAAAAATAAATAAATCAATAAATAATTAAGTAATCATTTCAGTTCCTCAGAAGGAGGAGGAGACTAGAGGGTAGAGAGCACACGTAAATTAAGTGTTTGTTCACTTTGTGGACTCAAATTTTAAATTCGAGTTGAGATTTAATATTTTTTAAGAGTTTTTAACTGTAGAAAAAAAAAAAAAAAATTAAATGTAAAATTTTTTAAAAATTAGTTAAAAATTTAGAACTAAAAAACTCGAATCGATGAAATGAATGAGACCTTAACGTTTTTTTTTTTTTTTTTTTCTACTTCCTCTTCCTTCCATTTATTTTATTTTATTTTATTTTTCTAGATTTACATGTACGAGTCGTAGGGTAGTCTAAGGACGTATTGCATGCCATAATAAGGTACTTTTATAAACTAAGCAAGTGTGATATACCAATCAATACATACATACAGGGAAAAAAAAGCAACAAATGTGTCGAGTTTTTCACACCTTTGTATCATCTCTTTCTCTACATGTCATCTTTTTCTTTTTTGGTCAGAGGATTCATTTCATAACCCATTTTTTCTTTAGATGTAAACAAAGCAGACATAGAAATACGTCTTGCCATGTCTTCTCATAAAAGAGTGTAGCTTTTTTACTTTCACATTGCTAGTGACAGTGCTTTTGCTTAAGTGGTAAGCAATCCTAATTCTTTCTCAACATATGCATGTGTGTGTGTGTGTGTGTGTGTGTGTGTGTGTGTGTGTGTGTGTCTATATATATATATATATATATATATATATATATCTAATTTTTATTTTCTTTTGCTGTGTAGCTGCAGACAGAAGTGATCAAAGAGGAAAATTAAGTGGAGATGAATACTAGGAATGGGATTCGGAAGGAAAAAGGTAGAGTGGAAAGACCAAGCTTAATTGATTTGGTCTTCTCTTGGTCTATCAAGGATGTTTTCAACAATGATCTCTATAAAAGCCAGGTACTACTACTATTACTTGACGTGCAAATGATCTAAAAAAAAAACGAGTTTAAACAGATTCATCATGTAGAGCATAATGATGGCTTTTTGTTATAAAAAAAAAAAAAAAAGAAAGAATATGGAGAGGGGTTTTTTCTTTCATTTCCTCAAAATGTATTTGTAATGAGAAAGTGTTTTTATTTTTTATTTTATATCTATGAATATGATATATTCTTCTCCACATAACCCTACTGCAGGAAGGGCAAAAGTTAATTTGTTAAGCTGACAATATATTCTTTATAAGCAATTCCTTTTTTGTCACCTCACTTTCTAGTGAATGATGACTACTTTTGAGGATATAATTTTTGTAAACGTTGATTTAGCAGGAACAACAATTTTTTCATATGAAAAATTCTTGATCATGTTGGTGGGCAGGTGAAGCAGATTCCTGAAACATTCTCCTCAGAAGCAGAATACATGGACTCATTCACCACCCCTCTTATAGAAGAAACTCGTGCCGACTTGTGTTCTAGCATGGAAACACTCTCCGATTCACTTTGTTGTGAAATTGAGTCTATCAAACAATGCAAAGGATTTAAACTTCCCAAAGATTTGTTCTACGCCATTAAATTGACAAAAAGAAAGGCAAAGATGAAAAATGATGATGATGATGAATGTGGAAAAGGAGACATCATTGCCATAACGAACGTAAGACCCAAACGCATCAGTGATCTGGACCGACCAGGAAGACCTTATGTCATTGCTCTTGTCCAAGGGTTCAATGAAGTGGATTTTACACTCTCAACATTGTCGTCAAAACCCATCCTGGTTGAAGACATCGTGGAAAAGAAGGAAAAGAGTGAACGCCTTTTCGCTGTTAAACTGATAAACTTGACCACAAATATTCGTATATGGAATGCGTTAACTGCTGATCCAAAAGTGGGAAACATGAACATCATTCAAAACGTTCTGCACCCCCCATTTGCGGTAAGATAGTTTATCATTGCTTTCTCATATGTTGCAAATTAGCATGTGATTTTATCTTGCATTCCCCCGTCAAAATATTATATGATTGCAAAATGCTTACATTGGAATAATATGTACATATAAACAGTTACAAGATCTTTTATATCTGTTTCTGTATTTGCAAGCATAACTGTCTCCTATGTCTTGAAGGATGTGGACAATTGTACTTTATGCCACTCTGAAGAAAAATGCGGTGCTTCACCATTTTCAAGTATAAAGGCTAGAGTCTGCTCTTCGGATTTAAATGAATCTCAACAGGCTGCAGTTTTGAGCTGTATTGGTGCTAGAGAATGTCATCATCAGAATACTGTCAAACTGATATGGGGACCTCCGGGGACGGGAAAAACGAAGACAGTTGGTTTTCTGTTACATTCCCTCCTTAAGATGAACAGCAGAACACTTACATGTGCTCCGACAAACATTGCCATATTAGAGGTTGCAAAGCGGCTCGTAAAAGGAGTTAGTGAGTCATCTGCATACAGAGGATACGGACTCGGAGATATTGTGTTGTTTGGTAACAAGAAGAGAATGAAGATTAAGGATCATGAAGAGATTTATGATGCTTTTCTCGATCACCGTGTCAAAGTACTTAATAAGTGTTTTGCTCCGAAAACTGGATGGAAATGTAATTTACTTGCCATGATTTCTTTGCTCAAGGATCCAAAAAAACAGTATCCTTTATACTTGATGGAAACAAAAGCGAACAACAACCTAAAAGTGAGGGATACTAGTCCTATAACATCGAAAGACGAGAGGGGCAAGAAAACATGGAAGCAAGTTATTTCCAAAACCTTGAAAGAAAACCATAAGAACAAGAAGAAAGGAAAGTCTTGGCAGAAAGAAAAGCAATCAAAGCGTGGAGAAGAGGACGGGGATGATGTATCTGGAAAGAAGGAAAAAAATGAGGATGACAATGAGGATGTTAAGGAGACTATTATTCCATTGACTTTCGAGGAGTTTGTGCGGAAGAAGTTCAATTGCTTTGTGGAATGTCTGTACTTTTGTATTGAGAATTTGTATATACACTTGCCAAGCTCTCTTATTTCACTTGAGGTAGTTGGTAAGATGTTCGGAGCTTATCATTCTCTTAAATATTTTCAGAATTTGCTGTGTAATGTTTCGAAGGAAGTATTACTGAATGTCCACAAACAAGATTCAATCTGCAAAGGTAGTAGCTTTATGAAGTTCAATGCTGAAAGGATAAAGACCCTTCATCTGCTAAAATCGCTTCCTTTAGAATTTCCAGCTCCGAATTCTACAGAGGACTATTCTAAGGACATTAGGGGGATGACTATTGAATTCTGCCTGACGAATGCATGCCTGGTTTTTTGTACCGTGTCGAGTTCTGCTAAATTGCACAAAGTAGGGGCAGCAAACCCTTTTGAACTATTGGTTATAGATGAAGCTGCTCAGCTTAAAGAATGTGAATCGGCCATTCCTCTACGACTTTCTGCTATCCGTCATGCTATACTCATTGGAGATGAGCGGCAACTTCCTGCAATGGTGCAAAGCAAGGTTTTTGAGCTTTACTGTTATAGTCCACTTTTTTTTTTTTCATTTTTCTGATATGAAGAATCATGTATAACATTCACTTAGTGAGCTTCATACTTTCTAATTAACGATGACAGGTTTCGGAAAAGGCAGATTTTGGAAGAAGTTTGTTTGAGAGGTTGGCTTTGCTTGGCCACGAGAAGCGCCTTCTTAATGTTCAACATAGGATGCATCCTTCCATAAGTGTGTTTCCGAACAGGGAGTTCTATGATAATCAGATTTTGGATGGTCCGAATGTTAGATTCGAAAATTATGGTAGACATTTCCTTTCAGGAGAAATGTACGGCTCTTACTCCTTCATAAATGTACCACATGGAAAGGAAGAGTTTAATAACAAGCATAGCAGAAAGAATGTGGTTGAGGTTTCTGTGATCTCCGATATAGTTGCAAGGCTTTACAAAGGTATGTACAAAATATAACAGCCAAACCAGTTCAAGATGGCTTTTGTCAATACTGTTGTACAAAATTTTCTAATGTACGATCTTAAGATTTATAATTGTGAATAACGTTTTTTTTTTTTTTTTTTTTTTTAATGTTTCTTTGTCATCCTGAAGAATTTCTGCGCACAAGAAAGAAGGTAAGAATAGGAGTGATTTCACCATACAAGGCACAAGTTCATGCAATTACTGAGAGAGTTGGGACAAAATATAGTTCAGACGCTCGAAGTGATTTCTCTGTAAGTGTTCGCTCGGTTGATGGATTCCAGGGCGGTGAAGAGGATTTAATAATAATCTCTACTGTTAGATGTAATGTGAGTGGATCAGTTGGCTTTCTTTCCAATCGCCAGAGAACAAATGTCGCCCTAACTCGTGCAAGGTAATAAATATTTTGATATGCTCAAAATTTAATTGTGGTTCAGGCATCCATAGTTTCATTCCCCACTATCCATATATTTAATTATGTAAATATACTGACAGGCATATGCTTATATATTTGTGTTGACAATGATGCAGGTATTGCCTTTGGATAGTGGGGAATGGAGCAACTTTAGGTAGCAGTAGGTCTGTTTGGGAGAAACTAATCAATGATGCCAAGAAGCGCAGCTGTTTTCACAACGCTGAAGAGGATCAGAATTTGGCACATGCTGTAGTAGCCGGTTTGCTTGAGCTTAACCAGATAAATGTTTTAGTTAATGCAGATTCACTTCTGTTCAAACGTGCCAAGTGGAAGGTATTACTCATTTCTAAACTCCTTTTATGGCGATACATGACTTTTTGTCTTCCGGAAGGATAACTTTTTACTTCACATATGGATTTCTTTTGGAGACAAATACACAATTTTCTCAAAAAAATTGTTGTAGGGGAAGAATTCAATTCTTACATCGACTATTGATGTAGGTGTGCTTCACTAGTGAGTTCTGGACATCAATGAGAAGAGTTAGAAACAAAGAGCTGAGAAAGAATGTGCTTTCTTTGTTGGAGAAGCTTTCAAGTGGATGGCGTCAATCGGAAAAGGAGAGAACACATGCTGTCTTACACAGTGGTGGAAGTTTCTCCCGATTTGTAGAGCATTACAAGGTTAATAAACAGTTGTACCTTGTGTGGGCTGTTGACATTCTCAGGGAAATTTCACATTGCACTCAGGTTCTGAAGGTTTGGGATATTTTGCCATTATCCGATATGCCAAACCTATCGAACCAGCTTGACATTTTTTACGGAAGCTATACAATGGAGCAGATGACTCGCTGCATGCACAAGTTCAGTGATGGGTATGCTCCAATACTTGTTCTCTTTTGTATGTTCTACTCCTTTTTCAAATTTATTTCGTCTTAAAGTCAAGATTTAAGGTGATCATAGAGTATGAATTTCAAATAGTTGTTCATGTACTTGAGGCGTGTTTATATAAGTGCAATTATTCTCGAAAACATGATACAGAAGTAAGCATAGAAAATAGAGTACTTGCCAGAGAAAGTTGGTAGAAGCGCCACTTGTCATCGAGTTGGTAGAGACGTAGCTATTCCAAGTTTTGTCCATGAAAACACCACTTGTCATGTCCAAATTCTGCAGGAATTTGGTTGTTCCAATGAAATGGTCAGTGGAGTCAAGTTCTCATGAAGCAGATACTGTGCAGTTCTTGTCAAGGCCAATGGCTTCGCTAAGTTTAAGGGATGCACCAGAGACATCATCAACAACTAAGAGGTGAGTACTAGATGCAAATTCTTAGGACAAGAAACCCTGGATTCTTTCTTCTTTAGAATGAACTTTCATATATTCTTTTTTTTTTTTTTTTTTTTTTTTTAAGATTTAGAGAGATGAGACACGCCATTCCATAGGTGAAATAGACATAATGCATTATATAAAACGTTTGATTATTTGTTCTTTAGAACAAATTTTGAAATTTTTGAGATTGGAAGTGGCATGAAAGATGGCTACCTGTGCTTGTCGAGTAAATCCTTATATTGGTTGAACCCAATAAAAAATAAAAAATAAAAAATAAAAAAATAAATTCAATTCTTAGTGCTACAGATTCTTGCTGATGTGCAATATAAAAACAGCAGTTATTGTAAACTCTTTTTGGCTAAATAAAAAAATTAGTCTCTAAAAAGAAATGGTTGAAAAACCCCGTCATTGTGTTCAATTTAATCCTTTTTTCATAGTTTTGCATCCTTTAAATATGAACCTCAGAATGACACTTTTGACTACAAACTATCAACTGCAATGTTGCTGATATTTCAAGCATTAATTCAGACTCAGAAGTCACTCAAAGGACCAAAAGAGCAGGTCCAATGTGGCTACTCAGACATGGCGAGTTTTGCACAAACACTAATGAGGTAAAGATTGCTTTGCATTTTTTGTAAGAGAATTCAGCATCCAATTTCTCCTTCATCTCTTTCCATCCATCAGGTTCTAAACGGTCCTCAATTTATGAGCTAGCTACACATATTTTCTGGGTGTCCATTTAATTATGTTGGGGGCTAATTCATGTCACCAATGCCGGAATCTCTCCGGTCGGTCCATTATGCGATTCCAACGTTCTAAGTTTGCAAGCGTCATTGTCAATTTTGCTATTGTATTTTAAGTTTGCAACGTATTCTGTCGTCACTTTTACAGCCACGATCTTACATTTTACCTTCCATCAATGATGCTAGGAATTTTCTTCTGACAGTAGAACTTTCAATTTTGAGGCTGGCAGCCATATGTTACTAGTAATGCAATTTCTTCTTTGTTGATTTTTTCAATTTCTGGTTTCTTTCTTTATTTTGCAGGGGAACTGAATTGGCCTATATTGAGATTTTTACATATTTTGGAGCTAGTCATGAAGAGTGACACTACCAAACCTGTGAGAGACTTGGTTTGATCTTGTACTACTCGTTAAATGAAACATCATAGTTCCTTATAAGTTGATGTTCTAGTCAAATAAAACATCAAAATTGCTTAAATATGAGATTTAAGTTTGTGGTTGTGATGATTTTTTAGTTATTATTTTTATGCCAAAAAGCTGTCTTATTCTCATAATTGCATAAAATAGCAAAGTTGGTAAGATTACCAACGGGTATCAAAATTTTCCACTTTTTTTTTTTAACTGAAAAAATTTTCTGCTTGATGTTGGGGCTAATTAACTTGTTCTAAATTGTTTCAATATTGATTTTGGCAATTTTTTAGGCAAACAATTGAGTAATAGCATCAACACTTGTTATGAAGAATTAGGTGCAAGAGTTTTGATTGATTCCCTTACATTAGAACTATGCGAAATCTCATGAAATCGATCGATCGCTTGTCAATATTATTTAGGGAGAAAGAGGAAAATAAGCCAAGACTTGAGATGAATTAAAATTAATAGGCCAATAGTTTACATAAGTTAATAAATAGGATAAATTACTATTTTCGTCTATAACTTGTCTGGTTATGAATCATAACTTGACAAGTTATTGTCTATAATTGTTCATAACTTATCTAGTTATGAACCATAACTTTACAAGTTTATTCATAACTTATCTGGTTATGAACCATAACTTGACAAGTTATGGCCTATTAATTTTTATAACTAAAAATTAGCCTGTTTACTTCCTTAAACTTTTCATATTGACCTATTTTCTACTATTTCTCTATTATTTATAATTCTTTCTTTAAGTGGCGTAAAATAGTACAAAGCCTTGAAAGGAATAATGTCAAGGGGATTGCGAGTATAATTTCAACGTAACACGGAATAATGTCGAAGGGATTGGCGTAAAATCTCTTCCATTTGAATTGCAAAATAAAACGATTACTCTAAAAACGTTTGATAACTGCTTTTGAATTTGTAACATTGAAAGAAAAGATTGGATATTACAAATTCTTGCATTCCATTTGCCAGCATGTGAAGACTCAATTAGCTGTTCTAATGATTTTTAAAAAAAAAAAAAAAAAAGTTTCCAATGCGTGGTCACAATTTTTGAGGTAACAACAGACAGAAATCCAGTTGCCAAATTTAAGAGGAACATTTGAAAAAAAGAAAAGACATTATTGTGATACGTACTAAACCATAATTTCAGTCTTATTATATGTTTGAACAGGTAGGAGGTTTGGAAGCAATAATGAATTTCACATGGCAATATAGGAGGATATAACAGATGCATAAAAGAAATGAATTTCTATTCTCATTAACACACCCTTAAAATTTAAATGACAAATTCCATATGATGTTGGGTTCTAGTCTCGAATCTCGATATTCCATATATCCCTTCTGTTTCTTTGAAATTCATTTTCTGGTCTCTATCCTAGTTTTCCAGGGACAGCTGAACTTTCCGAGTAATAATCAACTCGTTTCTCATCTTGCTATACCAGGCTTGAAATTTGGAATTCCATGGTCAAAACTGTAGTAGTACGAAGCTTCTTTTCCTAAGGAATTTACCGTAATTGTCATTCCACTCTTTTTGGAGGAAGCAATCGCTTTCATTTTCTGGAATAGCGGTCTACTAGTGCCTTGGCTTTTTCCGGTGCAAAAAACCGTGCCTACAAATAACCACCACAGATTATTAGGCCACACGAAATGTGTAAATAAATTTACTAACTTCTGTGTATACTCTTAAGTGATTTCAACATGAGTAAGGCGGCCAAATTGATATCAAAAGAAAACAAGTAAAGGGCAATCTAACATTAATAGTATACAGTTTCTTAACACCCAAGTAAGCCTTTCTAGCTGTTAGAATGCCCAACAACATCTCTGTATGACAGCACAAAAACAACTCTAATGGTGTTTTAGACTGCAAGCTTAATGTGTTAGTTTACCAATCCATCTCAAAAGTTTAAGCTATTAGGAGGTAGGCCAACAATAATTTTATACTTTAACACTCCCCCTCACGTGTGGGCTAGATAATTGACAATCGTGTGGGTAAATTAATTAGAAAGCCCAACACGTGAATATTTAAGCCCGAGATATATAAAGACCCAACACATAATGACAATTTAAATGGGGATAAAGAGTGCAATTACGGGGACTTGAACTCAGGACCTCCCACTCTGATATCATGTTAGTTTACCAATCCATCCTGAAAGCTTAAGCTATTAGGAGGTGGGCCAACAATAATTTTATACTTTAACATAATGTACTCACTTGTATGAACATCCGCTCTGCATCTCCAACATTACCATTTTCTTTCAAAATGATTCCCTGAACAAGAATCAGACACATAAAACTTTAGTATCACTCTAAATATAAATATAAACAGGATAAAAAAAAAAAAAAAAAACAACTAATCAAATAAAATTACAGAACCTTTGCCAAGTAACCAAACCAAATAAAATTACAGAACCTTTGCCAAGTAACCACGAAAGTCTTCAGGGTGGCTAGAGATGAGCTGATCATAAACAGATACAGCATCACTAATATGGCCCCAATCCGAATAGGCTTTCCCCAGTAGTAAATCAACCTGAATATTCATCACATGCAACCAAAAGGAAATAAGAAAATGCTCATTCGACATTTTTATGTCTCAAGAAAAATGTTCAGCACAAAAATTGAAGGCGTATCCATCTGGTACTGCTCCTATTATTCGCGTAATAAATACATTGACTATTTAGAGAGGGGAAAGAAAAAAAGGCCTATCTTTTCAGGGAAAAGGCAAGATGCTTCCGATACATGACTAGAAGTTAGACCCCACATTTTAGTGATTCTTACATATATACCATCTTTTTCTGTTTTGATAGTACTTTGTCTGAGTAGTTATGCCCCGTACAACAGAAAAAGAGATAGAACTCACTTGAATAGGGTCCACTTTCTGTGTCTGTGTTTCCCCTGTACTGCTTTCAGTTTTTGCATCAGAATTTTCTTTACTTAAGCGCTCCCGGGAGGCAAGAAGGAAATGGACAGCCTATGAGCGAAAGAAAAGAATATAATACAGTTATATTCCGATCCTTTAGCATCATATTGTTAATTTCAGATACATTAGTTCAGAGTCTATAACATTCAACTTATTGCCTCGAAACTTTTAACATATAATATATACAATTGAAGCTCAGAATAGAATTGTAATTCCTTCAGAAATTCGTAAAGACAAACACAAAAAGCTTGAACCTATCATCTAACTAAAGCTATTTTCTAGAGAGTATAAATGGTAATTCGTTCAGGAATTCATAAAGACAAACACAAAAAGCTTGAACCTATCATCTAACTAGAGCTATTTTCTAGAGATAAGCTTATATTGATTTCCAAACTTTCACAGGCTAATCTATGCATGTAGTGTAAACATTAATTTTGCAGCAAAGTTAACAAAGAATCACTGCAAATATGCAACATGGTTCCTAATGTGGTAGCAAACCTCATCTGGTTTCTTAGCAGTAAGTAATGCATTTGTGCAACCACGTAGAACTTCAAAATCAAGGTATTTAGACACCTGTTGCATGATTGTTAACAAAATGTTAAGGAATGACATCATTGAAATTCACGTTAGTAGTATGCTCATATAGTCATATTCGTTGGTGATCAAACTATGCTTCAGGGAATCTTGGGATAAAACTCATCACTAAATGTTCCACAACCACTTTTCACTACGTTTCACGTGGCATTCAAATTAATATATTTCCTACCTAAGTTGCTTTTATAGTTGGACTAAAATATCAATACAAGATGAAATGTGAACCGTAAAAATATTACAGCAAACAATTAATCTGAGAAACATGGGATCTAAAAATGTAGATTCACACATCAGTATATGTTATTAAAATTGAGTTAAATAGATAGGGCATACTTCTAAATATCCTTACTTTAACCATCGTAGCTCAATCGTGCTGGATCGGAAATACTCTCCATATGATCCATAAAATCATTATAATAGTGTCAGCAGAAAAAATAAAATGACAGAGAAACTATATGTTCTATAAAAATAAAGGCACAAAGAAACAAGTTACTTAGAGGCAAAGGAAAACTAGTTTTCCCCTCCTCGAATACTAGTGCTATTTTAATTATGAATATGCACAAAAAAAAAAGATAAAACTTCAAATGAATCCTTTATCGTGTGTTTTCCAAATTTTATACAACAAAACTGGTACACATTGTTCACTGGTATGATAGCTGGGTTCAGTTAATAGGTAAGTTTTGTATTTTGTATCACTAGGCAAAACAGCAATAGGAAAATTTCCTGCAGGAAAAGATGAAGACATACTTTTGAAGAAGTCTTGTATGCATCAGCACTTCCCTCATAATCCTTTAGTTTGTACTTAACTTCACCAAGCAAACGAAAAACATCAGGATCACTTGGCTTCTCCTGTTTCAGTTTAACACAAAAAGATGAATTCAAACAATTGTTTGAGAAGCTTCTGGTGAATATGATTTATGATTTCAAAAAAGCAACCACACCTTGGTCAAGTCCTCGAGCAGAGAGGCGGCCCGAGTATATTCTCCCAACTCTGCCAAGGTTACAGCAGCACCCTGCATATCCAAAACACATTTAGCATGAACGCTGCAGGAATATAAATGATTAATCAGAACATCATAATAAGTAAAATCTAGCATGATCTTTCCTTAAACTTGTCACAATTCCTGTCATTCTCAATTAGACGAAAAAGTGAAGCTTTCTCGCATGTTTTCTACATATTTCCCTTTTCTTTTTTCTTTATACAATTTAAGAGGTTTGACCTGCTATCTTTATTTATTTTCTTTCCACAAAGACTTTTGTCTGAAGACAAAAATAAAAGTTAACTCCTCAATCATTCTTGTTGTCCAACAGATGGATAAGTTAGGGTCAGAATCACTGGACCAAAATACAACCAAAAAACAATATTTTTCCCCTTATTTCAATTATAAAATATATATTTGTTCCCTTTTTTGAAAAAAGACAAAAGCTATGGTGTAAGCTCGACATTTTTTTTTTTATTTGAGATGAGAAAAAGAAAATGATTCATTTCATATTATTCCCATAACCAACTAAAACAATCCACACATCAGCTTATTTACCCGTTTTACAATGGGAAAACTAAACAGTCAACACATCAACAAATATACCCATTTCTATCTCCATTGAACTAAAAACTAACAAGCATTACCATCAATTTTAGTTCCTTAGCATCAAAACGAATATCAGGAGCACCAAACTAAACCTTTCTACGTGGTGGCAGAAAACGGTACACAAGTAAAAGAACAATATCTTGTATAACAGTTTGCTGCTCACCTCAAGAGCAGTTGGACCTTTCGGTGAATTACTGAGCGTTGCCTCATATTCCTTTAGATGAGTCTGCCATGAATCGTAAGTAAAAATATTAGCACCGGTTTGTAGCTCATCTCAATAGCATTGCCACATGATACTAATGCTTTAATTTCTTCTAGCATATTATCTATGAAGCACTAGAAATTTTTTATTCTTAAGGATGTAGAAATTAGCAATATTACAGTATTAAATAACAGGATGTCTTTCGTCTAGAAAGACTAGGCTAATTGCTCTACACAACTTTTCTTTCTCTCTCTCCCACCACTTCTCTTGCTCTCTCTCTCCCACCACTTCTCTCCTTGAAGAAAAGAAATTAGTAACTGATAACTGATAGGAATCTTACCTGAAGAATAGTCTTTTCTTCTTTTGACAGTTGATTATCAACAACTGCAGCTTCCTCAGAAGGACCAACACTGAAAACTTGAAGACCACATCAAATGATATCATTTCTCTGGAAAATAAGCAATAGTATAACAAAATAAGGATATTAAAGAAAGCACTTCAACTGGTAAAAAGAGAATCAAAGAGATGCCCAATAAATCCAAACACTAAAAAGATTAAATTTTTGTAGCAATATACTTATTTAGGCTTTCCAAAACAGATAAACCCAAGAGATCTATGAATATTTTGTGAAATTCGAGAAATAAAAAATTATTGAAAAAAGTGAGAAATTTTAAAATGTACATATATATACATCCATGAAGTTACAATTTTTTTTTTTTTTTTAATAAAATCCTCCAAGGAATTCTTAGTATCAGCCAGAAACCAAAGCATTAGAAAGAAAATCAGTTGACAAAATAAGTAGCAGGATATTAAAACAAACTTTAGTGCACATTTTTGGTGCTTAGAAGTTACTCTTGGCCGTTCAACCCCCTTAAAGCAAAAATAAATTTGAGATTGAAATTTATGTGATGTTGGATGATAATCAAGCATCCTTTCTTACAGAAATATGGAAGAAACAATCTCATAATACCAAAACACCCCAAAAGGGCTACCGGAAATCAAACAAACAGATTCTCATGATCATCTGCAAGTAATCTACACCGTACATAGTGCTAGCAATCCGGCAAAGCCAATTCCTGATGAGCTTATAAAATTTGAAGCGACCTCATTTGTGCTCATATTTAATAGGAAAGTAAATGTTTTCAAGACTCGCAAAAATTTGTTGGCAGACAAGAAAGCAGGCCCTTGATTTAGGTGATCCTTCCTCTAAACACATAGAAACACACTCTAGATTTGAAGGACAAATTAACTGACAATTATGCCATCACAAGTCCTTTGTGAACAGTTATAGAATTTTGTGGAGAAAGGGGAAGAGAAAGGAAAAGGGAAAGAGTGATTCTATCCTTTTTTATACCCTCTAGTTGGATCTTATCAAAAAACTAAAGCAACTTTTGTTACACACAAAAAAATATCAAACATAAAGATTACATGATATACGTTTCTCAAACTATACATTTTTATGAAATTGAAATGCATATATGTGTGTGTGTGTGTGTGTGTGTAAAAGACAGAGGATAGGAAAAAGCAATTAACTATTTTTTTCCCCTATTTTAGGATCTTCAGTGAATAGACACTATCCAAAAACACAAGCAACTTTTGTTACTTGCAAAAAAAAAAAAAAAAAATATATATATATATATATATATATATATATATATATATATCAAATGGTATCAAGTATTTCAAATTTAAAAAATGTCTGTGCGTGCGTAAATGTTTCAACGACCATTATTGCATACCTTCCTGTGGGAAGAAAGTCTCCCAATGCAAATACCAAGCCAAAAACCGCGACAGCTACACCTACTCCAATCTATTTGATATTGCGCTTCTATTAGTGATATCCATACAATAAAATATGCTTTTAGAACTCAAATATGAATTCATAGGGATTAAAAGCAAAGACAGTCCGTTCTTACCTTAGTCCCAATTCCAATTGTTTTCTTCTCTGATTCAATAGGTACATCATAATCAATTGCTCCAAATTCCTTTTCCTCTTCTGCCTTTTTCTGCTCAAGTGCTGCCCTGAGAATGGTGGTTAACACAGACCAAAACTCATACATGAAATGGAAATCATATCAAATGTTACTGCATTTTGCAGAAAATGACCAAATAAATCATTACCAGAAAAACGCAAGTAAATAACTACACATAAGAAATCAATAACTAAATAACTCACAAAAATGCTTCAATGAAACCAGTTCAAACTGACACATGGATAGATCAATGGAAAATACCAAGGACGCTCAAAATGAACAGAGGTTTTTCTGACGTAAGAAATCACAAAAGTAACAGATGTCAACGTTATTCAGAATGTTCTAACGGGACAACAGGAACAAGCATGGTCTCTTTGAATTTGCAATGTCCCTCCCAAGAGAATGACATATGGAGAAAGGTCCAAACATTAAATTTAAACCCTTGTGAAAAAGATAGTAACAGCAAAAACTATAAACTCTATACCTTTTAATTGCTTTCAGTCGCTCCTCAAAATCAACGTCTATCGAAGAATTCTTAGATTTCCCACCAAACTGAGAACTTAAACCAGGCGCTTCTGCAAAGATAAATTCTTGTTGAGTTCAACAGAACCAAAAACCAATATAGGAAAAATGAAAGAAAAGAGAAGCCCCTTATCCGATATAATGTTCCATATAGGAGAAGGGACAATATTCGTTTATTTTATTTTACTTTGTTATTTTTTTCATTTTGATCTAATTTCAGGTCTTGAACATACTTCTATTGTTTTTATTGTTAATGTAAATAGGTTAGTATGAAAAAATAAAAAATAAAAAAACCAACAACAACTATGGTACTACAACTAGTTTTGAAAGTTTTAAGATACAAAATTATAAAATCAAGAAAACTATAGTATGACTCGCCCGGTGTAAAAAAGAAGTGTGAAGTTAAAGAAGTAAACACAGAGGAATCGAACAATCAACTTACGAGCAGGCTCGCTTCCGGAACGTCTAGCTGCCGATTTCCTGCAACAAGAAATGATACAAAAAGAACTATTGAGTTGCAATGTACAGATACATAATTATGCACAAATTTTCATCAGAGCCCCAATTGATGATAATGTCTTTAAAATGTACACGTTTCAAAATGTGACACACACATATTTCTCACAAGTTTGGTCAGAACAAAGTGTAACTCCGAAACTTCACAGAAGTTCATTATTCCAGAAATTGAATTTTTGTTTTTCCCTTTGTTTCATTTACGTTATAACTTATCCAAAACATAACTAAATTCGTAGGATATTAAAATTTCACAACATGAAATTAGAAAGTACCTTTGGTCTATTACCAACCCCTTGTTTTTCTTGCCCTGAAAAGTAACAAATTAGAAAATAAAGTTTTTTGAAAAAAAAAAAAAAACAGACAAATTAGGAATAAATGGGGAGTGTTTTTTGTTGTTCTGAAAATCCTTACTTTATTGGTTTTGTTGTTGGGTCCGAAACCACGCTTGGGATTGGAATTTGAATTGGAATCAGAGCATCGAATGGGGCTCGGAAGCAAGACGAAACGACTTGCCGTTGCGATTGACATTTACGCCTCGATTTGTTTTGTGCAAAGAAAAGAAAAGAATTTCTCGGTGTCTGTTCTTTCTGATGCTGATTTCAAGCAACGTATCCCTTCCTCAAAATAATAATACCTTGAAATGAAAGAAATTTCAACAACGAAATTGGGATTTTGTAGGCCTGACTCTGGAGTGTACTTTCCCTAGATTTTCCGAGGAAAAAATTGAAGCTTACGAGAAAGAAGATGAAGAAAATCTTTGGACAAGTCTTTTCCTATCAGTCTGGGGGTGGGGCCCTCCACCATTTCTGAAAGGCGCCTTTGGTTATCCACCCCTAGCTCATGGATATACACTAGTGTAATAAAAACGTAATTAAACAAATTTAATGGTATAAATTTTTAAAAAAAATTTAATTTTAATTTTAGTTTATTATTTTACAAAATTTTTGTTTCTTAAGAAAAATAATTAGTGGGTCAACATTATACTACAATTAATGAAATATATTTGAGAAATTATTTACGAGAGACAATTAGCCAGATAAATATTTACAAGAGTCTCATTTGTTTTTATAATTGGAGGAAATTACTCTAATTAAACAAGCTCATTATCTATATTAAAAATTAAAAAAGTCTGAAAAATAAAATAAGCCTCATTATTTGTCTCTTAAAATATGATTTATCTAAGAACATCAAACTCATTATAATTAAAAATTATTAGCTTCCGGAACTTAAAAGTATTGTCAATGCATCAGACTCTACTTCATAGAGATTTAAAGCATTTTCCGCAAAAATGTAGAGCATTTCGTCTATCAATTGGTGTTCATTAGCTGTTGAACTAACAAGCCTCCATGTAGATTACACAATTGAATTTATCCAACAGAAAACCCAACCCTAAACCAAACGCCAGATGGAGAAACATTCCGTTGTCACCAGCCATAAATAAATCCTTAAATTCAACAACTCGTGAATTTTTCTCAACTAAAGATAATTCTTCCCATTTAGATTTCCCCAAACAAACTGGGAAAAAAGAAAAGGGCTTCAAAACAAACCCATCACTAACAGAATCAACCCAAAAAGACAAGAAACGAAAAGCAATTTCCTCAAAACTCGAGAAATCTAAGAATGAGAATCGGAATCCTTAGTAACAGTCCTGACAGAGCTCCAAATCTGAGAAACAGCACCAACAAAGTGCGGGAAAACAGACTCGAATCCCTTGAGAGCGAAGCCGGAGGCGAGTCCGATAGCAAACGTCTGGGCATAGCCGGGCTTGGAGTCGAGCTTGGCGTCAACGACGGCAAGGCGGGAGTTGGCGGAGTCGAGCTTGCGAGAGGCGTCGACGAGGAGCTTGTCCTTCTTAGCTCGGCCGGAGGAGATGACTCTGAAGAGCGCCGACTGGAGATCCTCAATCACCTTCACGCTCGCCTCTCGGGAGTCGAGCCCCTGGGATTCGTAGTGCGATATCAGCTCCTGCGGGCTCGGCAGCTTTCTTTTCTGGCTTTGGCTCTGAGGGAGGGGTTTTGGGGTTCCTGGCTTCTCCATTAGAATTTTCAATTTACAGACAGAGAAGAATGCTAAGGGCTGTCGTTACGAGCGAGAAATAATATATACAACGAAGAAATTCCCTTCCTTCGAGAAATGAAAATTTCGTCGAGACCCCTGTATTTAACTCTATTTATTTAAGTTGAGACATAACATGATTATAATATATAAAAAAAAAAAATACAGAATTTACCTTTAAAATGTATTAATATAATTATTTCACTAAAAAAGTTATTGTTACACCATAGTCAAGCAATCGACCATTCCCTCAAACGACAAGCGCCGAGGACTCCTTGTCAAGAATCGGTTGTTGGTGTCGAGGTAACCATTGTAGCTAAAGTGCCCTTTGGACGTCTAGAGCCCGTGTAGGAAAGCAGGCATCGAGGATTTCGCTCGACTTGTGGTGGACGCGACGTCGATATGGCTGTCCAATCAAATTGAACAACAGTCTTGTCAACTCAGGGAATGATACACATACCAAACCGCTCCATCAAGTCGAAAATCATGTAGCTCAGAAAAGAGGTTAACATGATTTTCTGAGATTGTCATCATGAAAATACACCTGCATAATCCCATAATCTAGGGATAGAAGATGATCTCCTCGGGGAATGCATAAGAGATATTTTCTTATGTAAAGGCCTATAAATAAAGCCAAAAAACCCCATGAGAGGGGTTACGCACTATGACATTATTCAAGAAAGAACTTGTAATCTCTGAAAGATTAGTGCATCCATAAGTGGACTAGGCCAAGAAATCTTGTCGAACCACTATAAATCTATGTCTTCTTTACATTACGTTTTAGCTTTAATCCTTAATTAATCTGTGAGTGTTACTGTGAGTATTCTTGGAGAGGTAATTACGAGTTGTCAAAAAAATACCATCAACAATTAGAGCTAGAAGGAGGGCCTTAAAACCAGAAATCAAATCTAGTCAAAGAACAGCAACCATGCCTCCAAAGAACACTCACAGCACAACGGCTAACCAGAAAAGCCAAGAAGGCCAGACTCCCACCATCGGAGGAAGGGCTCCGACGAACCCACCATTGCCGGCTGCTGAAGACCCCCCAGACCGGATTGACCAACTCCAAAGGCAGGTTGAGACACTCGCTGCAGCCGTTGAGAGGATGGCTACAGCCCTCATTGGTCGAGAACAGGGGCAGATCTCGATGCCACCGTTGGAGGACACGCTGATGAACCCGGTGAACGCCGCATTGGAAACCAAGTGATTGGTGGCCGACGCGGTGACGCCGAGAAGGTCGGTGACAGTGGAGCCAACAACCCCCGTCCAGCCAAGTCAAATAGGTCTGTGGGGAACAACCAACGGGCGGCCAGGAGGAGGGCCCTAGAAAGGGCTGCAACATAGACTGTGAACAACAGAGAAGTGCCTCCTCGACCGCAGCGGGACGTTAACAGGAGGGACACTGTCCCAGTGGAGGAGACCTTAGGGAAAAGTTAAACGCTCGACGTGACAAAGGCGTACAGCAGACTAAAAAGGAAGGCCTTGCGGCTGAGAACAAAGCTCTGGCCAAGAAGCTTGCCAGGCTAGAAAAGCAAATAGGGAGTCAATTTAACAACTTCGAGCAAGTCGTGGGAAAAGTGGCCAAGGCGGTAAATGTCGACGCTAAGATGTACACATCCTACGACCACCCATTTACAGAAAATATTATTCGGGTGCCATTGCCCGACAAGTATAAGCCATTGCCCGACAAGTATAAGCCACCCTCTATCCCATTATATGATGGAAGGAGCGATCCATAAGACCATTAGGAGGTCTACACAGGGCATATGGTCCTACACGGGTACCCTGAAGAGGTCATGTGCCGAGCATTCAGAAATCATCTTTCCGATTCTACCAAGAGATGGTTCAGATCCTTAAAACTGAGCTCCATTACCAGCTGGGATGATTTGAAGAACGCTTTCCTGACTCAGTTCATAGGTGTCAAAAAATACATCCCGCCTAAGCAAAACCTCTCGAGGGTGTACCAAGGACTAAACGAGTCCTTAAAAGATTGGATAGCCCAATTTGGGGAACAGGTCGCCGCCACCGAGGGAATCTCTGACGAGGTAGCCTTTGTTGGGAATAGTGTCCTGAAAGCATGAGATGTAAAAGGATATTTATTATTTATTTAATAAAATAGTTTATTCATCATTTTATGTGCATATATTTATGAATATTTTATGAATATCAAATAAAATTCCTTGATTATTTATGTAACCTTAAACATTGTATACAAGTGTTATATACAAGAGGATAATGTTTAAGGATAATAATCAAAAGTAATCGTTTCATAATGAATTTAATTAAAGTTCGGAATCTTTAATTAAAACATTATTAATACATGTCATTCCCATTTAGAATGGAACGGTGTTATCCCGTGACCGTTAATATGGCGAGATATTGAATGAGTGTATTTCGCATAATGAGATTATGTTGAACATGGGCCTTGGACACAATATGAATTTCTAATAATAATTTCCGTTAAGCATAGAAATTCTAATTGAGTCTCACGATGGTCATATATAGAATGATCTTAATCCCGAGTTCTTAACAAACTCCTATTTATGGATTTATGTCTTTTGATAAAAATACCTTGTCAATCTTATTTGCTAAAAAAATGGAAAATACCTGAAACGGTGAGTGAGAGAATGAGAGAAAGAGAAGCCTCCAGAGACTGAGACAGAAGCAGAGTTTTGTCTAATATATATATATAGGCTTAATAAACGGGTCGTCGGTTTTGTATAACTAAACGGGTTAAGAAGCGTTGTTAAACCTTGGTACAAATCCAGCCCATTTATTTTTGTATTATTCGTGTTAGCCCGTTAACGGCCCAATTAATGATTATGCGATCCAAACCCATTTATCTCGTCTCGTTTTCGTGTCATGTCTGAAATTACCGGCCCTACTACCATGTGCAATTGCACCCTGCACAAGAGCCCGTATCAACTACCTCGCACAATGTTGAGTCTCTCCAAGATATAATGGATTGTAGGCTGTTTATTTCACCGATTTGAGTTTTGTTGCAGTAAAATTTTTTAGAAACATTCACATCTAACTTTTTTGTTACAGTAAAAAGCTCTTATATAAAATTACATCTCAACTCGAATTAAAACTTGAATCAATGAACTAAACGAGCCCGAAGTTTATATCTTTTTTGTTTTTTTAGGATTATTGATAATTTTATAAAATAAGATGTAATCTATTTAGACAATGAAATATATGGGTTTTTTATTTTTATTTTGTAAAAACAGAATCCATAAAATTTTATTTTGATTTTTTAGCAAAGGGATTGAAATAGGTTATTAGTATAAATTTTCCATTTAAATGTAATTGTTAAAATTGAGTTTAGAGAAAATCAGTAATAAATTAGAGAATCCGTGCTTCTAAAATTAATTTGATAATTTTTTATGATTTTTTTTAACAAAAGGAGGGTTTTTTTTTTTGTTGGAGGAGGCAAAATAAAATAGGAATAAAATCATTTTGATACTATGTGGTATAGCAAAATATGCTCTTAGTATTCTGTATTTTTAAGTTTTGAATAATATTAGAAAGGTATGTTGACTTTTTAAAACATCTTATTGGTATCTTGAAGTTTATTTTTGAGACGTAAAATGACCTTAGTATTATGTTATTTAATTAACTAAAAACTAATAAATTTGGAAAACAAATCATGAACTCTTTTATTTTGTTGTTTTTTTAAATATTTTAATGTTTTAAAATATTTTTATATTTTTTTAAATATTGATTTATATTTTTATAATAAGAAGGGTAATTTAGAAATAACATGCGCGTTTGGAACTCGTTCTGAAATGATTTTATTTTTTATATGAAAATAAAAATGAAAATGTTTTCAATCTCAGACAGAAATCGTTTTTGAAAATGTGTTTAGTAGTTTTATAAAGAGATTATTTTCAGTGTAAAAAAACTCATTAATATCTCTCTTTCTCTCTCTGTGCTCGAGAGAGGAGAAAACGAAAATAAAAAATAAAAAACGACTAAAAGTCGTTTTTTATTTTTTTTTAATTTTACACTAAACTAAAAAATTATTTTCATTTTCAATTTTTATCTTTATTGTAACATTTTTATTTTTTTCTCAAAAAATATGAAAAATAAAAGCATAATTAATTCTAAACACAATCAATATGTTTTAAAAATTAATTTCAATGTATTAAGAAAATATTTTTAAAATTATTGAGAGGTTATTTTAATATTATTAAAAATATAAAATATTAAAAGATATTTCGTTATAACGTAAAATACTAAAATAAGAACTAAATATATTTTGGTGGAGATTAAAAATAAGAACTACCAGTAGTCTGAGCAGAAAGTCCCAAAGAAAGCGAAAGAAAAAGATGCCCACACACCTCAACTAACTGGCCCATCTTCTACTGCTGCTGGTGCTGCTCTCTCTCTCTCTCTCTCTCTCTCTCTTCAGATCTGCTCCTGCATTTTCGTTGGGTTGGTCTCAGAACTGGGTTCCTTTCTAGCAGTTGGTTTCCTCCCTCTTGTCGTGGAGTTTCTCCCTTGTTTGGAGTGAGGCTGCCTAACAAGTGTTTTCTCTGCTTATCCTTCATTAATTATTATTATTATTAACCACTATTATTATTATTATTATTATTATTATTATTATTATCCTTCATTTGTTATATCATAGATTAACCACTATTAAAAAAAGTTCATTCCACCTACTTTTCCCTTCTCATTTTGCCTCCAAACATCTTACCCCTTTATGCTAGCTTGAAAAGTGGTGTTTTGCTTGGCCACCTTTACATTTCCAAGTTCGTCGTCAACCAGAAGAGTCGTTATTCCGACTTTGTACCTAAATCTTCCCCTTGCAATTGAGAATAAATTAATTACATTGAAAAGAAGTCGACGTCTCTAATCCCGTTCATGTATTATTTTCTTGGACCCACCCCACTACCCCATATTTACATGCCAAACTTTCCTAAAAAAATAATTGACGAATGTCCCGCCTGTAGTTTTACAAGTTGGGACACATACAACTTGTTTTTGTTTTTGTCCTTTTTTTTTTCTTTTTCAAGGACTATACTTGATTAATTGCTGCATAATGAAAGGCACTAGACAAGACTCAGATGGTGAAAAAGTCATGCACTCCTGAGTAATGGCCGAACGTGATTTTATACAAGTATATTTCAGATAATTAATGCTTTAAAAGTTTTATGGTGGTTGAAAAATTCCAACCTTATCTCCATTATCATATTTCTCTTAGCAGTACTATTGTGTTATACCTCCTGTCTGACCGGTACTATTTCCCAAAGTGGGTGCTAAGGAAGCTTATGGTTTCTGGATCTCCAGAGGCATTTGATACGGCTATTTCTTCCTCTTCTTCTTTTGCTTTCTCTGGTTCGAAAATGTACGATGTGTTCATTAGTTTCAGAGGAGAAGATACTCGCAATACTTTTACTAGTCATCTTTATGCCGCTCTGTGTCGGAGAAAGATTAAAACCTACATAGACGAGGAGAGTCTTAGGAAAGGAGATGAAATCTCACCTGCCCTCTTGAAAGCGATTGAAGAATCAAAGCTCGCTGTTATAGTTTTCTCGCAAAACTATGCCTCCTCCTCATGGTGTTTGGATGAGCTCAATCATATTTTCAAGTGCAAGGGGAAAGATAAACAGCTTCTTGTTGTACCCATCTTTTATCATGTAGATCCATCTCATGTGCGGAAACAAAACGGAAGTTATGGAGTTGCTTTTGGTAGACATGAAGAACGTTTTAAGGACAAAATTGAAATAGTGCATCAATGGAGGGTTGCTTTGGCTGAAGCAGCTAATTTATCTGGTTGGCATCTCACAGCCACTATTGGGTAACCCCCCATCACTTTCAGCTCACCTTTTACTTTCGTTGTCATATATAGATATTTAGTTGACATGTGTTTTAAGCAATAATATATTTTATATATCAACCGAGAAAGGAGCAAGTAAGAAGATTTTAAGAGTAAATGTTAGTTAATAGTCGGGTAAATTTTAAGAAGGAAAACTAGAGACTAATTTCTCATGTTTTGTGTCTCCAACATCATCAAATTGTCGGGTATGAGAAATGGAAATAGAAACTTACTTTATATGACAAATACAACATACGAATAGTATGAAAAATAACGTTAAATTGTCACAGTATTCATTGTTGTCTAGTAGTAATTATGGAGCTTATGATTAGTAAATGTGTTGTGTTGTTCCTATAATATGTCAGGTCAGAATCTAAACTAATCGAAGCCATTGTCAAAGATATCATAGCAAAACTGAATAGTTTATCTTCAAGTGATTATTCCGAGGACCTAGTTGGAACTGATAAACGAGTCGGCCAAATTGCAATGTTGTTGGATATTGGCTTGTCAAATGTTCGAATTGTTGGCCTTTGGGGCATGGGGGGTATTGGCAAAACAACCTTGGCTCGGGTTGTGTTCAATCAATACTATGATCAGTTTGAGTGTTGCTACTTTCTTGAAAATGTTAGGGAGGAATCAGAGAAACATGGACTCCGAAATTTACAAATCAAACTTTTTTCAGAGTTATTGGAGGGGTCGGATATAAAAACGGTCAACCGATTTGTAAAAGAAAGGCTCTATCGTACGAAGGTACTTCTTGTTCTTGACGATGTAAATGATTCAGAGCAATTAGACTATTTAGCTGGAAATCATGATTGGTTTGGAAATGGAAGCAGAATTATTGTAACAACAAGAGATGTGCAATTACTTAAAAATATTGGAGCTCATGGAATATATCATGTGGAGGAATTAAATTTCGATGAAGCATATAAGCTTTTTTGTTCAAGGGCTTTTCGAGGACATGTTGCGGATCATTATAAGAAGCTACCAGAAAGGGCAATCAATTATGCTCAAGGCCTTCCACTGGCTCTTAAAATATTGGGTAGCCATCTATATTCCAAGAGCACTAAAGAATGGGAAAGTGAATTGAATAAACTGAAAATGTTTCCCGACAACAAAGTTCAAAACGTGTTGAGAGTAAGTTATGACGGGCTAGATCCAAATGAGAAGGATATATTTCTTGACATTGCATGCTTTTTTAAAGGTAAACAACAGCATTATGCAGAAAGAATATTAGATGGCTGCGGTTTTTTTGTTGAGACAGGAGTGAGGGCCCTTATTGATAGGTGTCTCATAACTATCATACATGACGTAATATTTGGGATGCATGATTTAGTACAACAAATGGCTTGGGATATTGTTTTTCAAGAATCCCCTAAACAGTCAGGAAAGCGTAGTAGGTTGTGGTCTGCTCAGGATTCCTACCATGTCTTGAAGTATAATACAGTAAGATTCACCTACAATTAGAAATTTCAAATTAGAATCACAACTTTCATGTGGTTTTATGTGTTGTATGCAACTTTCATGTTTATCCTTTTGTTCTCTCAATGGTCAGGGAACTGCATTGGTCGAAGGAATAGTCCTTGACATGTCTCAAGTTAGAGATCCTCTAAATGTGAAGGCTACAACTTTCCAAGAAATGTATAATTTAAGATTGCTCAAAATATATGACTTTAATAATCCCAAGGAATGCAAGGTATATCTTCCTGAAGGTCTCCAGTCTCTCCCTGATGAACTTAGATATCTCCACTGGGACAATTGCCCTTTGGAGTCTTTACCACCAAACTTCACACCACGAAAACTTGTTGAATTGGACATGTACTCTAATAAGCTTAAGGAACTATCGACCGTCGTCCAGGTATTCCATGAGTTCTAGTGTTTCAATTTAATATATATATATATATATATATATATATATATAGTTTGTATGTTAGATTTATAGTTACCTGTAAATGGTTCTTCATTCTATTTTGTTTTGGTTACAGGATTTTGAAAGCTTAAAAGTTTTAGATCTTAGTTTGTCCAAACGTCTCACTCATATACCAGATTTTTCCCGGGCTACGAAACTTGAGAAGATATGTCTCAGTAGGTGTGAATATCTGCAAAACTTTGGGAGCAGCCTTTGCAACTTGCATTCGTTACAGTCTCTTACGCTATCGGGTTGTTCATATATTGACCAGTTTCCAGAACTTCCAATGAATATAAAATTCTTAGATTTGAGTGGGACCGCAATAGAACAGGTTCCCTCATCAATTCAGTGTCTCTCTTATCTGGAAGAACTTTACTTATGTAACTGCAAAAGGCTTAAGAGTCTCCCAACAAGCATTTGCAATTTAAGTTTTCTTAAATGGTTTGATCTCCGCGGTTGTTCAATGTTAGAATACTTCCCGGATATATTGAAGCCTATGGAACATTTAGCTCATCTTTCCTTATCAGGAACAGGGATTAGAGAATTACATTCATCTATTGGAAATCTTATTCGTATTTCTTCTTTACATCTCGATGGTTGCGAAAATCTGAAGGTTCTTCCAGACAGCATCTATAATCCACATCTAGAAGTTCTCAGCTTTTCCACTTGTCCAAGACTCGATAATCTACCTCCGTTGTCTATTGTCTTGCACTCTTTGACTCGGTTATGCTTGAAAAACTGCAATATACTGGAGATCCCTGATTTGCTCTTCTTGCCATCATTAGAAGAACTAACAATAGAAGGAACAAAAATTGATAGAGTTCCTGCAACCATAAAAGATTGTTGCAAGTTGTATGAATTGGTTATAGTCGATTGCAAGAGCCTTCGCTATCTTCCAGAGCTTCCATCATCTATTGAAATTCTTTATGTAACCGGCTGCACATCTCTAGAGACTCTGTCAAAAACATTGGTTCCAATTACACAACTTTCTTTGGAGGAAGACAAGGAGCTTATGTTTTATGACTGCTGGAAGTTGGATCACAATGTATGCAACAACTTGATGACTGAAGTGCAGAGTAGAATTTTGCACTTGGCAACTAGGTCAAAACAGGTATTACATTATCTAATTCTAGTTTAGTAATTAAAATTCAATTCATTTAAGTTTCATGCTTGAAATAATTAATCATTACTTTGGTCCTTGTTTTACAGCAAGAAGTTTGTGGTAATGATGTTATTTCGTGCTGTCCTGGAAATGTGATTCCCAAGTGGTTCAACTACCAAGAAGAAGGATCTTCAATAAGTATCAAGCTTCCTCAACAATGGTATAATGCCACATTCCTAGGATTTGTTACGTGTGCTGTTGCTGCATTTGAGGGCAATTGTTCTAAATGTTGTCATCCTTTGAACGTCCGGTGCAGATTTAGTTTAAGAGGACAAAATGGTGAAACCTCTAATTTGCGGTTGGTGGTTCATACTCCTTTTCCTGAAGTGCAAGTTCCTAAAGTTTTTGGCATCTTGGATCACGTGCACGTGTTCTATAGATAGGAAGACTACAGTGATGATCTTGGTGCAGTAGAGGCATCATTTGACTTCTTCTCAAATTCTTGGACAAAGAGTGGAAAATGTTTGGATTGTAGTAGTTGCAAAGTGAAGAGGTGTGGAGTTCGCATGTTATATTTGAAAGATGCGGAGGAAATGGGCATTACTGCTAACAACGAGCAATATGTGGTTTGTGAATCAAATGCTAGTGTGGCAGATCCTGCCGAGCCAAGTGGAGTTGAAATTGATCTCAATGTAGGCAATAATGAAAGCTGCAGTTTCGATTTGGATTTGAATAGTTATGAGACTTTGTTCATCAATCAAGAAGTTAGCACATTTCAAAGTTCAAACGATTTCAAAGAAGAACATGTTCATGCAGACAAGCCTGGAGCAATTGCAAATACAGATGTGGTTGATTTTGAAACAGACGAACCACATCTCAAGAGGGCGAAATTTTTCAATTTTCTTTGACTTCTCACTGCTTCCCCCTACAAGGAGAGGTATTACATAAAACTCTCCATGATCCATTTATCCATACACAGCTTCAAAGAATTTCAAGCGAATCCATTATTCATGTCGATATCTTAATTATTTTCTTGTTAGGATGAATTGGTAGTATGTCTCCGACGTAAACTAAAAACCAGCTGGAAGATAGAACTATGAATTCTGTAAACACTTTTCACTTATGTCCGATCCATCAAACTTCCATTGTAGTCATAATATATGTTTTCTTATTCCTTAGAGACAAACTTCTTCATCATAACTAAGACAATAATGACAATGTGGCAGGTACATAAATATTTCAATTAACAAGATTCAGGCCTAATATTGATGGTAATCCAGAGTTATTTTTGCTTTGTCAAAACATTGAAGCTCAAAGTAGTTTAACCTTCATTGATTCCTTCTTTAAAAGCAGGTGATGAAAAGTATTCATATATTCCATGATCAAATTTTAATTTCTGGCGACAACCTACTCTGCCAAAGTTAGTTGGAGCTTGATGAGTCCTGAAATAAAAAGTAAGGTACTTAATGCAATTTAGTGAGAGATTAAAACTTTTTTTGTTTACAAGTTAATTTGTTTGTTTGTTTTTTTTTTTTTTCTTGCTTGCTTTCGTTAAGATGAAAGTACCTGTGCTCTTATTTTTGTTTCTTGGACTTTTATCACTCGAGCACTTGCATAATATTTGTCTTGAGTCATCTATACGAAATCACACACATATATGTTTATCCTTATGTGTATTAATTCAAGGTTATCACAGATGTTATTAATTCAAGGTTTTCAATTTTCACTTATTTGATAGATGGTTTTTATAAAAATTCTACTTTCTTATGTTGTGATTGTTTCTCATAACTGGCGTGTTCTTTTGTGTTTGAGATGATTAGGTTGTCTACCACACTTTCACGTTTGAATTGACCCTTTTTTTTATTTGGTAATAAATGCCATCTTTCCCCATAGGTAGGTGGCTTGATGCTGGAGGTAGACGAATGTCAGAATGACGTGAGGATGGTGTCGCATCTGAAGATCCGGGTGCTACATCTTGGCTCCTTGCACCTACAAGGAATTTGTAGATACAACATCAAGGTGAGAAGCCTGGCATGCGGCCTCATGAGATCAACTGAGTGGTGCCCCAATGAGGTGAACTTGCCTTTATTGTGACGTTGCCAGCCCGGACGACGGTTGCGACTGCAACTGTGAGCAATTGGGTGTGGGGGTGGGGGGAGGAGGAAATTATGTAGATGGCCGGTTATGGCCAAACTTTTTGTTTTTTTAAGGTAAACGGCCAAGCTTTTTTTCCTGGTAAATGATCATTTTTTATGGTAGTCAATCATTGATATATTATTTGTATCGTTGATAAACCGATTTATCAATGCTTTATCGATAAACGGGTAAATTATTGATTGAAGGGAGAAAGAGGAAAATAAGCCACGATTTGAGATGAATTAAAATTAATAGACCAATAATTTACATAAGTTAATAAATAGGTCAAATTACTGTTTTTATTCATAACTTATCTGATTATGAATCATAACTTGACAAATTATTATCCATAATTGTCCATAACTTATCTGATTATGAACTATAACTTGACAAGTTTATCCATAACTTATTTGATTATGAACCATAACTTGACAAATTATAACCTATTAATTTTTATAATTAAAAATTGACCTTATATACTTAAAGCTTTTCATATTGATCTATTTTTTACTATTTTTCTTGATTGAAATCGGTTAATCAATAACTGTTACTGGTCAATCGGTGCCACCAAGTCAATTGGAAATACACAACCAGATCGATTGATGATGCACCACAATTACTCAATCAGTAATACACCAAATCTAAAACAAAGCTCGCTGTGATGCTTCCTCCTCATGGTGTTTAGATGAGCTCAATCATATTCTAAAGTGCAAGGGAAAATATACGCAGCCTGTTGTACCATTCTTTTATCACCTTTTATCACGTAGATCCATCACATGTGCGGAAACAAACCGGAAGTTATGGAGTTGCTTTTAGATCTTCAACGCACAAGAGCCTTTGTCTCTTTAGATCTTCAAAGGAACGGATTCAAAATTTTACTTATCATTTACAAATCATTTAGCTACAGGTTGAATTTATAATCCTTTTGGGAACAGTCTATACAACATCCAATATGGGGCTCAAGAAAGTTGTATTTACAACAACCAATCTTAATATACACGTAGGTAAAAGCAACACGACCAAAGTGAACATACTAAGATTAGCATACACTACATGGCATCATCCTCGAGAGTGATATCCGCATTCGTCCCATTACTTGTCCTTCGGAACCGAGACAGAGGTGCACTGATTGATTGAGTATTCTCCACCAACATGTAAAGACAAAACAAGCATAACCCTGATTCGAGTACACAAGATCCTGATAAGTTGAATATAGTGACGCTAGAAAGGGGATGGAAAGAGAACAAACAAAGATGTCTTTCATTTGTAAAGAAGAGATACGACTACCATTCAAGTTCTCAAGATTTATCAGCTGATTGACATAGACAGCATACACGTTGAGCAAAAAAAAAAAAAAATTATTTCTTAACGGCTTATTTTTCTTTTATGTATTTCATCTCATGCTTGTAGCATCCATATAAAGTAGACACAGACTCGAGTATTCTTCCAATATAGATACTTCACTAGATAGAAAAGAAAGTGAAAAATCTAAGGTGAAAGAATTATTCTGGCAGATAACAATGCAAAATTCCATCATCCTCATAGTTTAACATAGAAAGCTAGTAGTTATTTCAATCCCTGAAGGTACAAGAAGGAAGCACCAAACTTACCAGCATATGCAACTGTAAGTCCAGAAACTACTCGTCCCAAAGCTGACAACACATAGAGACAAAAGACGACCTGAAAATGGGCACAAAAGGTGATCAGCCTCTCATACCATTTAAAGAACTGAAACTAGTTTGTTTCCCTTGACACAGAATCATGACAATCATGAGCACTATCAAGAGACAAATTCTTTTTAAGTTAACCTATGCATAGACATGCAAAGAATTGTCAGCCAATGGGCCTAGCATAAAAGACACATTGTACTCATATGAAGAACCCCACCACAAAAAGCAAAGATCAGTTCAGTTATTAGTAATAGTAAGTAGTATACATGTGACAAATATTTATTTTTTGAGGAAAGAGTAGTAAAATCTTAGCATGATAAATAATGAACAAATGAAAAACTGTTTGCGACTTCATGCATAATCCATCAAAATTCTACATTATATTCCAAAAATCTTGAAACGAAGCAATTCTGATGGCTGATGCTAAAAATCTTTAAACTCTACAACCCTCTCTTATAACCGATCATATAATACTCTCAGTCACCCAAGTTAATTCATAAGAAGAGATACTAAACAGGATCAGGATTGTTATTGCTAATCAAGTATAAGATACCATTAGCCAAAATCAAAGTGGAATTTAAGATGTATGATGGAATCCCAGATATTATCCTCATAGCTTTTGTTAATAATATTAATACACAAGAAGAACAACATAAATTTTGCAACTTTCACCCAAACTTCCATTTTCAATGTATTGGAATTTGGAAAACAAGGAAAAAAACCAATCAAATCAAAAAACTAAAAAGAAAGGGGAAAAAAAAAAAAAGAACTAATAAAAGATTCAGTAGTACCTTAAGAAAAAGCCTCTTGTCGTGCCCAGTTGCTGCAACCCTTAATACAGACTCAGCGGCACCGAAAGTATTAGCTAAACAGGCAACAATGCTATTAGCGGTGTCCTGAGAAATCTGCCACTCCAGTGGATCCACCGGTACCCTTCATATCAATTAATTTTGTAATCTAATTAGACACTTCTCTACCACACATATTAGACGCACTTGTCAAAAAACTATTAAAAAGTTCAATTCTTATCAATCTTGCCCTATCCCCAATTCTGTTACGTTTCTGAATTCTCATCAATCATATAAAAATAAAAATTAAAAAAAATATATTTCGTAATAAGTGCAACATCAGAATTTTGAGGAAACCATGAAAAGAATCCCATATCATTCTTTGATTACGATGAATTTCTAATTTTTCAACCCAGAAATCCTAATTCTGAATTCCAATACAAGAAAAAAGAAAACACTAATAACAATAATAATAATAACAGCAATTAGATCATGAAAGAGGTGAAGTGATAATATAACAATGGAGAAATTAAAAGAGGGGAAAAACGAACGAGATGTTGATTTGGCGGAAGAGAAGGCCGAGAATGGCGAGAGAACAGAGAATGACGATGAAGACGTCGGAGAAGAGAGAGAGGAGACTGACTTCTCTGTAAGCGCAGTGGTAGTAGACGAGAGTCCCGCAAATCGCCATTATCACCGGCTTTCCTATCTCTGATCTGCACTCCATAACCATTTCTCTTTCTCTCTCTTCTTTCTCTCTCTATAACCAGTTTTTTTTTTTTTTTTCCCTGTTGCTGTGCAGAATAGAATTGTAATTGCTCGCTTTTATTGACCGAGACTTGTTCGGGTTTTATGTTGTGTTTACTGGGCGTGGAGGAAGGATTTATGAAATGAAAATGTTGACCGTTGTAATAACAAAGGGAAGAATCACGCTTAATTGCCTACTAAGTCGACTTTATTACAACATAGCTAATAATAATACAAGGGCTTTTTTTCACGACACCCCCCTCAACTTTTTAAGATTTACAACTTGATCCTTTTTTTCCTCACAATCGACCCAATTTGTAAATCATTACAGTTAAGGTCCAATTGAAATGATATCTTTCTTCTTCTTCTTCTTCTTCTTCTTTTTTTTTTTTTTTTTTTTTTTTTTTTTTTTTTTTTACAATTTTGGTAACGTGATGCATAAACGAGAATTTGTTATGGATAATGAAAGTCATTTCTCAAAATATTTTTTAGAGGTAAAAAGAAAAAAGATCACCCATAACTCATATTCATAATATTCAAATATATATATATATATATATATTTTGACAAGGTCATTTCTCATAATTTTTTTTTGAGCGAATATGTGAGGATTTGAAAAATAGAATTGTACTTAAAAAAAGCATTTTCTAAGGTAGAACACTCTAAAAAAATTCATCAGCGGAACACTATTTTTTGTCATTAGATTAATTTAACGGTCAAATCCGTAATATAAGTAATTATGTGTGATGCGTTATAAATTTTTTATATGGACTTTTATAAATCTAATTATTAAAAAATTAATCTAACAGTTAAAAATAGTACTTCACCAATGGAGTTTTTATAAGTGTTCCACCGTAAAAATTATCTTTAAAAAATGACTTTCAAAGCCCACGAAGAAACCAAACCGGAGACAACTTTGAGGTTGTTCTTTTGTACTTTTGAGTTAGGGTGACTTGAATAATGATTTTAATTGAGTTTAAGTTATAATTTGAGTTGAAATTATAATTTGAGTTTGTGTTTGGATGTACACATTTGAATTATGATTTGAATTAAGAATCTTTTTGAGTTTGTGTTTGAGTAGGTCAAAACTTAAATTTGTATTTAGATAGTATTTTATAAAAACTCAATGGTGATGAAAATTTTTAATGGGGTATATGGATGGAGTTTTATTCGTCTTCTCGTTGTGAATGCATAGAAAAAAATTATTTCAATCAGAATTAAAATGAAAAAATTATGGCATTTTTAAGAATAGAAAAAATATTGTTCATTAACTTGAGTTTGAGTTTATGAACTCAAGTTGAAAGGAAAATTTAAACTTAAATTTAGTCCCAAACTCGAGCTCAAACTCAAATTTTATAAAAGAAAATGAATTTAAATAAAATTATAATTCGAGTTCAAAACATTTCTGAATTTCATTGTAAAAGAACAAACCTTCAAAACTGAAAATGAGGTCTCCGATACTAATTGTTAAGCAAACAATTATTCACGTGAATTGTAAAGCATGTATAATAGGAATTTAACTGGCGGTAGTGGCGACCACACTCAATTTACACCCTGTATATTGGACTCACATTTATAATGTCCGAATTTTGCATGGTCTTCATTTTTACTTTAAATATTATATTAATATCCTTTTAATTAAATATTATATTAATTAAAGTGGTATTAATTAATAGTGAAAAGTTAAAATTTAAACATGTACACCTTTAAAAATAAAATCAGTAATTATCTCGTTTATTATGATTGTTATAAATAAAGTTGTTTTTCTTTCTTTTTTCCTTTTTTGCTAGAATAGATATTTAATCCAATGGCCTTCCCGAATCATTTGTTATGAGAGAGGGGTTCGTTGTAAAACTTGTTTTACATTAGTTTAAGTGAGCATAAATTATGCAAGTCAATATATAAAAATTCCAACATTCTAAAACTTGAATTTATCTATACAATTTTTCTAATTAATTCAAGCAAGAGTATCTGATTGACCTTATTACAAGGTCGAGAAAGCAATATTCTTTGATAAACTGTTTCTATTCTTTTTTCTTTTTTTAATAATGGACGTTTTTATTAATCACTTGGTAAATCATTGCATACATAGTGACTAATAAAAGTTAGTAAATAATTAGACAAAAGAACGTCTTTAGGAATCATAATTGCATACCCAGCTAACGAGTTGACTACACAATTCCCATCTTGTGATGTGTACCATTAAAAACCAAAGAGATGGTGGTGTTTAGAAAAGTAGAAACCAAACAGGACAACAAAATAAACCAAAGAGATGGAGGCTAAGGAAACCAAACATTAACTTTGATTGATGTCTGGTTCGTTTAAAGCTAAATACACAAATACATATCATTTGCACCATAAATTTTCTCAACTTTTTGGCAGACGTAGAAATGATTTCATTCATGACATCTTCAGAATGAAAAATCTACTATAACTTGCCTTGGTAAGCCAAGAAATGTTGAATTCTTGTCAGTGAACAAAAGCTGGCTTGGCTGATGGAGGATCAACATCTTTGGTATCATTTTCTTCTTCAGAAGTTTTCTCATCCTTAACAGCCAACAAGACCAGAACCACCAGAAGTGGATAACTCAATGTAGTGAGTGACCAATTCACAATCAACTGTGATAAGAAGGATACTTTCCGCGTATCGACTTGCCAAGCAACTGCTGCCCCGGCACTCTGCACTCCCTTATAAAAACCAACGTACCTGAAAACCATGGCACAAAAAAAAATATTGTTAGTCTCTCAGATATCCTTCGTCAATTTGAGTTTCAGGGACCAAAACTGCCTGAAACTTAAAAGTTCAGGAAGTATGCGCCAAAACTAAAAGTTGGAGAATCAAAGTATCACAACCCCTCATAGTTTTCTCTAAAAATATAAAAGAAATATCAGCTTATCCTATTTGGATGCAATCATAACAGCATCATCTATAGATTCAAAGCCATCTTTATGAGGGTATAGAATTACCCTCACAAACTATCAAAATTTCATAGCTAGCCATCTTTTATGTCCGTTACCTGCTAAGGGTTTCCGAGTCATTAGCTAGAGCTCCAATTAACCAGTAAACCACACTCTGAAACATTGCATCCAGCAAACCATAGCTGAAATACAAGACAAATGGTCCAGCAAAATCATCGCCCGATTCTTTAAAATCCAACTTTTCTATCGTTGGCGAATCAGCTCGGGTGTAGTTGAGCTGGTTGGCAAGCCCACCTGCCCAAATTGCGGTGCCAAGAACAGCAACCACCCCAATTCCAAAATACCCTCTTGTCCTCCTACTCTTGAAGCTGAAGTCCATCAAGTATCCAATCCCAATTGAGCCTAACATCTGTGCACCCCAATAGAACACATTGTTCAACCCTCTAGTTCTCAAGTTGAACAACACCCCATTGACATTATTGAAATGGTAAGTGTAAAAGAAGTTGCTGGACCAAGCAGCTGGGGCGATGAGAAGCATCTTCCAATTACGAAACAGCTTGATAATCTCAACAAGCTCAGTTGAGACGTTCGAGTACTTGATGTTGGTGCACCGAGTCCCATCGTCACGAACAACCTCACTTGGGGGCAAGATAGCCAAGGAGAGAAGAGCCCCGGTGATCATAAAACACATGAAGGCGATGTAGGTAGCATCATTGACAGAAGCAGCCTTGGTTCTGTGGTAATTGAGAACAAATGGGATTAGGCCACCAATGACACCACCCATATTGAAGATGCTCCAGAAAAGCGAGATGTAAGTCCCTTTGCGAGCAGGCGGCGGGTACGAAGTCATGATGGCTCCTTGTCCCGCCCAAAGGAGGCCTGCTCCAACACCTAGAACGGCACCAGCAACAATGGCAAATGATTGGTTCTTGTGGTGGTTGTAGTAGAGGAAAGAGCCTGCATAGAGGACATATGTCAAGCAGGCTGAGAGCAAAGTGAGGCGGGGACCTAGGATGTTGTATATGCCACCACCAAGTATGCCAAAGACCGCGAAGGTCGTGTAGAGGGCGGTGAGGGAGTTGTCGGACGCTGTGGGGTCCACCTGGCCTCCCCCTCCCATGCCCGACAGGGCATTGAACATGCCGGGGCAGCAGAAGCAGACCAACCCAATTAGGCTCACTTGCACCAAAGGCGAGTTGTATCTGAAAACCGATTTCGTTGGGAACTTCATTCTGGGCGGCTAATTCCTCATCTCCTTCAAAACCCATCTGGGATTTTGGTATCTTTTTCTCCAAGCTTTCTGAAGTCATTAACACAATATACAATTTGGTCAAAAAAAAAAAATGACAGAATAAGGGACCTTTTATGTACATCTATATAGATTGGAATATCCTGTTTTCTTCATTAATGTGTAAATTGCTTTATTCCAACAAAAATTTCAAGAAAGCTATGACAGTATCGATCAACAAAAGAAGAAAAAATCAATTACTAATAGTATGGCATGAGATTTATAACGTACAGAATGAAGTGTAGCAAAGATGATTGAACATTTTCCTAAAAGCCAATCAGTCAATCCCAAAAAGAAACCAATTTACCGGAATAGAATTGAGAAACAAAATACCAACATCATAGAATGAAATGAAATGACTTACGTTGTACGTTTGAGATCAAAACTGAGATGAAGCCTCTTTTTGTGTATCTATCTATCTATCTCTCTCTCTGTCTCACTCCAAGCAAATGAAACAGTGAAAAATGAAAACGTGGGAAGAGAAAAGGAAAAGAAGCGGAATCTGAGTGTGAGATTCAAGTAATAAAGCAAACAGCGTGGTGATTCCGCTTTTATAGAACATGAATAGACACCCATTTTTTCTCTAAATAGTTATTGGACATGAGTGATTCAATTGGTGTGAAATGATCTGATTTTCTTTTCTTTTCTTTCTTTTTTTTTATTTTTTATTTAAAATAAACGTTACTCATTTAAAATCTCATTTAATTCACAGATTTAAATTTTTAATTTAAAATAAAATATAATTTTATATAAAAAATTTTCATTATAAAAAAAAAATTAAATATAAAAAGATTAAATATAATAAAACTTGAATTAATAAAATAAAGGACTTAATATTCATCGATTATTTAGAGAACAGCCGAAACAAAAGGGTGTTTACTAAAATAGTAAACATGTGAAGAGGTAAACACAGCTGTCATGACTCACTCCAGAGCCCAGCAAGGTCCAATGACAATGAGAAAATTGTCCTCCAATGTTTAACTAATGAATTTTGTTTAGGTATTAAACTAGTTATAAACGGGTCAACACAATGTTTAACTAATGAATAACGTTTTTTTTTTTTTTTTTTTTAGTTATAAACGGGTCAACATAATGTTTAACTAGTTATATGGTGTCGAGATGCTCAATTCCGTTAAATGTTTAGTGAACATATTTTTGTAGTATCAATAATTATTGTATGAACCATTATGGCTATCTAAAATACACACTTTTTACTATTGAAAAATGTAATGAATTCTTATTATAATATAATGGAATTATTGAAAAAAAAAAAAAAAGCCCGAACCATCATAACGTGAGAATAAAAGGAAGAAGTGGACACATATAACAAAATGTAGCGGTCAATAAATAGTTGGGACCATGGGCGTTTATTTTGGCTACATAATGACGCTCTTCAAAAACTGTGGTCATCAAATGGGTTAGGCTCCATAATTTCACATACATAATGATGAACTTAAGACCATTATCTCCTATTATCTTTATCTTGCGGTGATGACCCATCGATCATTTGAAATCTCGTTTGTCTTTTTTATCTGAGTTGAATGAGATTTTATGCTGCTTTCAAACTAGTTTTCATTCATGCGTAACTGAAAAGTCTTCCAACACCAAAATAAAAATAAAATAAAATAAAAGAATAATCTTTAAACATAAAAGACAACGGGAAAAAAGAAAACGACACAAATAGGGAGTGGACTGCAGACGGAGCATAGAAAAATTGAAACTTTTGTTTGTTTTCTTTCTTTGACTTTTTAATTTGGCGTATCAATTCCATCAACGTCAAGCCGGCCAGCCGGCTGCAAGCCTGCAACACAGTCACAAAAATTAATTTTCTCTATCTTAACTTCAAAAAACGAGAAAAAAAAAAGAAAAGAAATTTGTTCCACATTTTTTCCATAAGGATTTTTTAAATAGAGTTTTTTATTAATAGGGTTAGTTTTAACTGTTAAATTTAACTAAGATCACATAATATTAAAAAAAATATGTAAAATATATAGTTAGAAAATAAAGAATTTTCGGTTTATAAAATCTACAAAAAAAAAAAAAAAAAAAAAAAATCTCCTTTTTTGTTCACAAAATGCATGTACTAGATGATGTGAACACACGAGATTGATTTCGAACTATTTAAAGTAGAAACCAATGAATTGAAGACTTGAAGTGAAGTGAAGTGAGAGTACTACAATGACATATGAAAATATCAACTGAGTGAACATGTAAACCGTAGACGTGCTTCTACAGCCAAAGTTTATAAATGTAAGTTAATATTGAATTTATGCAAATATTTGGCCTTTGTTCACCGTTATTATCTGCATTTAAGTCATAGAACCATGCTTCATGGAAAACTTTTGAGCACAATCATAAAGTAGAATCAAATAAAGCATCAAAAATATAAACCAAATAAAATAAATGAGACGGTTCACTCTAATTGAGAAGTACGTATACTGTGTTCTTCACTATACAGATGATGTTGATACAAAACTCAAAATTACACTGCCCCTCCACTCCTAAAAACTGCTTTCTGAAAATAGAAATCCAAGCCTGGGGTCATCGTAACCCCTTCGGGTCCGTTTGGTTGGAAAATTCGTTCCCCAATTCAAATCATGATTCGTGATTCACTATAATAATTTCTCTTAAAAAAATATACGTAAATTAAAAATAATTCAAATCACATTATTTGAGTTTCTGAACTAAACGGACCGAAATCCCTATTTATAGGCCTCTTTCTCCCTAACTTCTCTAGTCGTGGGCCTTTACCACTGCCTACCTAAAACGTGGGTTCTGGGCCTTCCAAGTTCTGACGCGTGTCAGAGCACGTTTGTTGGAGGATCGTGGGCAGTTATTAGCCTTGTATTGCGGAGCTTTGCCTTTCGCCTCCTTCGAGTCGGCTCCTCAAAAGGCTCGATGTTGAACATGCTGATAACTTGTCCAGTGGGTTTCAAAACTTGATTAGTAAATTTGCATCCTGATTTAAATTATAATTTATAATATATTATAATATTTTTTTATATAAATAACACATATAAATTAAAAATAATTATAAATTACAATTCTAAACATATAAATTAAACTCTACTTTCACCGTTCGACTAATTGGGTTCAACGAGGGTTACAAGTTTTGGTATTTGACCAAAGATTTGGGTTCGCCAATTCTGACACCAACAAAAACCGTGCCGCAATTTTATTTTTTATTTTTTCAAACTTATGTCATTAATATGCGACTTTAAGATCAAATTTGGAGATAGGTATACTCATGTACATGGATGTCGACTCGTCAGACATGACTTGTGAGGCTGGTGTCAAATTATGAATAAATACTTTTAGTCTTGTTCGTTCACAAATTTAAATTTTTAATTTAAATTTAAATATAATTTTATATGATAATTTTTATTATAATAAAAAAATAAAAATAACTTTTTATAAAAAATTTTAATTATAATAAAATTAAAATTAAAAATTTAAATTAATAAAATAAACAAATCTTTATAATTACTTACATTTCTTATATCTAATAAGCATCATGGCAGGCCAACACTCCAAGAAGAGGGGGTGGGCCCTTAGTATCACTTTTGTAACTAAAAGAAAAAATTGTATCCCATATTTTTAATTAATATCATTTTATTTTTAATTAATATTCTTTTGTTAATATAATTATTAATTAAAAAAATACTAATCAAGAATACTAGAGATATTCGTCTCTTGTTCTCTAACCAAATCGAATCAATCACATTAGCACAGTTGATTTCGAGAGAACAGACGTGAGACAATTGCAAATTCATGCAAAGCATATAATTCTAGTTCTCATCAAACAATGCATGCTAAATAACAACAAAAAGCTACAAAATTAACAAAAAATAAATCTAATAGAAGTCTACAACTTTCAATCAGTCTCTACTGTTTCATTCCTCATCAAGAATTGTCCCCTTCTCGCTGACATAGATCCCATCAAGGAACTTCCTGATATCTTTGTTCTTGACGTTACATTTCTGTTGAAACAGAAAACAACATATTTAAGTCTCAGAATGTGCAAACAATTAAAAATCCAAATTCACAGAAATATATTTTCCAGGCCCATAATATAGATCACACAACAATACACTTTAACGGGAATTAAACTTTTCTGAATGCTACAAGTGCAAGGACCTGATTTATCAGAGCAGCGGACCGAGAGACAAGCTCGATGTCATTTCCGCCCAAAACGAGTTCATCCTTAACTTTATCAGACCTTATGATAGAAACTCCCTCAAGCATGTCCACCTTCCTCACCTAATTGAAGCAAAAAGCACAGTCGTCAAAGGCCGCACTCATGACCGCACAAGAAGTGAAAATAACTAATCACTAAATTTGGGAATAATCAAATTGCAAAATCGTCCTAAAGGTTCCAAAAAAGTTAATCTAACAACCTGTAAATAGGTCACGAGTATTAATATACGTCAAGTGAAAAACAATTATACACACGACTAGTTCATCCTTAACAAGTATGGACCAAGTGGCAAGTATTTTCTATCAAACAAATCCACATGTACATTATAATGCACCCACAGCAAATTGCAAACGGTAGAGAGAAACAAACCGTCACATGAAATAACCGATGGTGAGCACTAAGCAGTTATCAGCTAGAATGCCAAAGACTCCCAAACTTGTTCCAAAATAATAAATTCTAGAACAGCAGAGCAATAACTATGATGTTCGACACTGATTTAAAACTCAAATCCGAAATAAACTTATTTCTTTTCTGTGAGGATAACGATTCAAGTGTCTGGCACTAATGCAGCCCTAAACCTAGATCTTTATAAGAAAGAGCAGCACACAATTTTTTATCTGGTAGAGAAAACGTCAAGCAAAATTTATATCAAAGAGGGGAAATAAGTTCCCTATCTCGTTTAGATTTCAATTCAACACAATCAGGAAACTATGGTCATTTGACAAATTAGCATTTTTAGAATTTATGTATGAAATGAGAAAGCACCGCATTTTCAGACCAAACAAATAATTAAGCAAAACACAAAAAGAAATTTCAAAAACAAAACAAAAGACTCGAATTTCATTTACCTTCTTCTCGCCTAAGAAATTTCTGATCTCAATAGACTTGTTTCCCTGGGAGATCGAGGCATTGATGGGAAAATGAGCATAAACGAAGCGCATCTTATACCGGTATCCCTTGGTTACTCCAGTAATGAGGTTCTCGACATGGCTGAGCGCCGTACGAATCGCGGCGCTGGTCTTCCGAGAACCGAACCACGACTCGATCTTTAGCTGTCGCTTGCCGGAGGTCTCGTCGGAGATGAGGTCGAAATCCAGGTTTAGGTGTTTGAAGTTTCTGGAGAGCTTTCCCCTTGGTCCCTCCACTTCTATTACCTTCGCGTGGACCTTGATCTTAACCCCCTCAGGGATTTCCATGGTTTCCGATGAGAGGATTGTCTTCATTTTGCCCTCCTCTCTCTCTCTCTCTCTATAGTCAATCGGACTTGAAAAAAAAAATAGAAATAAACCCTAGCTAGAAGCCGAGCTTTATAAAGGCCGCTTTTCAAAATTTATTATTAAAAAAATAAATAAATAAAGAAATGATGAATGGTCGCGGCGGAGTAGAACTAGCCGCGGGGGGAAGTTACTGAATTAGGGTTTCAACTTGGAAATTCCATAAAATTCGCAGACTTTTTTATAATTTCATAAAAGTAATCTATTTACTGACCTTTTCAAAAAGTGATTACCTTATTAATAAATAGTGAAAAATTAATATTTAAAAAAAAAAAGAAAAATAAGAGGTTTCGCAATTAAATATTTAAACAATAAAAAAGTTGAGGAAATAAATAAAAGATTAATAAAGTAATTTATTACGCTAACTCAGATATGTAAATAAAATATTTAGAAAATACAAAAGTATACTATACAAATCTAAGAAATAAGAGTTTTACAAGTAATTAAGGACATGTTCTTTTAGAATATGATTTGAGTGTAATTTTTAATTGAATTTGAGTTATAACTTGAGTTAAAGTTGGAACTTAAATAAAGTTGAGTAAAGTTAAATAAAGTTAGAACTTAAAAGAACGTGAACTTAAATAAATTTGTAACTTGACTTTTAATTTTTTTTTAGTTTTATTGTAAAAGAACAACCTTTAAATTTAAGATTTACTGACTAAATCTAAAATAAATAAAAAGTGTACTATAAAACATTTCAACATTATAAAAGTAAAACAAAAAATTTATAAAGATTTTCTTAGTAAATAAAAGATTGATCCAGTAAATCTAGTATTTATAATTTTATACTAAGGTAACATATTGTTTTTAGCCAGTAAATTAACGATTTAACTAATATATCAAGGATTTATCCGAATTGGTAAAAATAAGGATATACATGGTAAATAAGGATTTACTAAATAAATCATGATTTACCGAAATCAAAACCTAGATTTTTTTTTTTTTTTTTTACAGTAAGTCCAGTATTAACCGAATGAAATATCCACTTTAAGTAAAGAATTTACCAATAAATACTTAGAATTTAGAAACTCAATATTAGAGATTCCATAGTCTTTGACGTCTTTCTCGTCTCCCTAGACTTCGAATTGAACAAGAACGACTCTTCTCTTACTCACTCGTTCGATCAAGGCTAAAACTAACAGTCATTGGTTGCATAGCGCCAGTAATGTGCGTATTTAGAAATGTTTCTGGAAACGACGATTATCACTTTTTTTAGGGGAAAAAAAATGAAAATGAGCACAAAATGTCATCTGGAGGAAGATTGAACAAAAAACAAAAATAAAAATGCCTTTTTGATTACACGTAAAATTAGAGTCTTTTTAAAAACGACTAAAAATCATTTTTAATCTGGTATTTTCATTTTCTCCTCCCTTTTTTCTTCAACAAAATGTATTATTTGATATATTATTGATTTGGGATTTATACTATTTTCTCCTTCCTCTTATTTTCATAACTGATTTAGGATTTTATTAATTATTTAATATATTATTCAAAATACTATGGACGGAAAAAAAAACAGACAACAATTCCATGAGAAGCTGGATAGCAGACAGAAAACCAAACACAAGGATTCCTCCAAGAAAGTCAGCTTACCAACATCTATTGGATGTAAAGATACAAAAACTGCATTTTTACAGTACTTTTTTGGTAATTTACCAAGAATAGAGATAGATAGGAAACAATCACACTTTGAGGCCAACAAAGACTTGTTCAGTGATAATCTAGTAAATGGCATCAACCTTAGTTCTGTAACAATCCACTTACTGTCCCAACATTATTAAAACTTGTTCAGTGATAATCTAGTAAATGGCATCAACCTTAGTTCTGTGACAATCCACTTACTGTCCCAACATTATTAACTTTTATTCCTGCATAGCACGTCTGGATGGGGACAGAATGATAGGATCTGAACAATCTAGGGCTAATTCGATCAATTGACAGAGGAATAATGGCTAATCAATGGCTGAATTGTACTCTTTATTGATGAATGAATGAATTCTAGGGACAAATGTACACAATGACCCTAGAACGGTAGGTAGTGGTTCGAGAGACTACTCGCTCTCCCCTGCTTGGACGAGCTAAGACTTTTCCCTTTCAATTACAACTGATTTCCTACATTCTTCCCCATCTAACATCTCTCTATATATCTCCCATATCATACAATCAGTACAACCAACTAGCACTCATCCTAACTGTCTAACCAAATACTCACGTCACACCCAACTAACTAACTAACCATATCCAAATGATTACGCGGCCACGCTGCACTGTAAGCGACTTGTGCACCTCATATATGTTTATTTGATTGGAGGCCTATCACACAAGCCTTGAAGAACAGAGAAGGTCCAAACTATGGCGGATTGATAGCTGGTTACCCATGTCTGCAAATACTATATCGTTCTCGTTCTATGCAGAATGCAGATCATCAAGTATCTTATTGTGCTTTACAAATCACTGTATAAGCCAAAGGTCCACGCATTTGTTCAAAATTTGCATTTGAGTAATAAATGAACAATTTAAAACGGAGAAATATCTATCAAATAACACGTTTAAGTTCAAAAAGGTTGTATCGATAGTAAAATTGAAATGTGCAACATAAAATTACCATAAAATAGCTATTCTTGCAATACCCATTGATCAAAACGTTATGACCATTACGTAGATAGTTTCACAACCCTTTGCAATCATCATATCAAATACATTCCTCGCCCCCACCAAATTCTTGTGGTTGCAAGGAATAACCTTCCATTAGCAAATTATATGTTGCCACATCAGTTTTGATGCCTCTCTGTACCATAATCCCCATCACACACCGTGCATTTCCGACCATCCCCTCTTTGCAAAGCATATCTACCAAGACATTGACAGTTCGGACATTGGGAGTGATTTTTCGGCCTATCATTTCATTAAATAATCTTATAACTTCATTCGTTTTGCCAAACATGCACGCTCCATGAATTAAGGAGTTGTAAGTCACAACATCTGGAACGACACCTTTACCTGTCATTTCTGAGTAGAGATTGAGAGCATCAGCAACTAGCCCGTCCTTGCAAAGGCCATCAATAACCGTACTATAAGCAACTTTGTTAGGCTTGCAGTTCCAGTCTTTTTCCATACTCCTTAGAAACTCAACAGCTGCAGTAGTTCTGCCCAATTTACAAAAACCATTTAGCAATATGCCACAAGTGATGATATCAGGCTTACATCCTCCACTGGTCATTTTTCGGTAGCATTCAGCTGCCTCATCGACCTTTCCTTCTATCAAAAACCCATTCATTAGACTAGTCAGCGTCACAGAGTCTGGTTCATAACCAGATTTAACGAATTTTCCCAGGACAGACAAACTAGAATTCATCTGATTCAAACGACAGAAGCAATTAATCACAATGTTGAGAGTATAATCATTAGTCGGGATTCCTCGAACAACCATTTGCCTGTATAGAGAAATCACAGAAGAATAACGTTTCATTTTGGCAATTTCGCCCAACAACTGAGTGAAACGAACAACAGAAGGCAGAGGACGGATTCGGAGCATTTCATCAAACAAGTTCAAAGCACTTTCAAGAGTTGTTTTTATATTGGTTTTGCTATTATTTGCAGAGGCTTCAGAATGATTGGGAGCTATGAAAATCTTGAACCGAGAAAGAGTGGAAGAAGGAGAAAAAAACCACCAGTGGCATAATCTCTGATGAAGAAAATCCGACTTTTCTGCATCTTCAGCAACCCTTTTTAGTTTTTTTCTCTGCCCTAAAATCTTCGTTACTCTCAAATCTCAACAGGAAGATGAACATTTGTTTACAAAATGACCCCTTACTAGGAATCTGCGGTTTATGAGTAAATGGGTTATTAGGATTGACTCCTGGTGCTTTTCGTGGGCGGCGTGGATTCTGGATCCTGAGCAGTTTGCCTCAATTCCGCAGAAAGACTGCAATGAAGTTTGATTCTTTGTGATTAGTGTCTGTGAACAGGCCTGGGGGACAAGAAACAAAGCAAGGGTTGAAGGATGTACTCCTCCAGTCCCACTGCTCATCCCTAGCATTAATCTCTGTACTACATTTTTCATAAATAAATAAAATATATTCCTAATAAAGTTAAATTCAGATAGTCATAGTCATAGTCCTGAACTCTTTTTTTTTTTTTTCTTTGTCTTTTTACAATTGTAGTTATTTTTTTTTTTTTTATTTATAAACACTCCTTAAATTTTAAAAATGTTTTATAAATGGTCTCTTGTTAAAATTTGGATGAAAATTTTTAATTTTATCAAATAAAAATTTCTTAAACTATTTTTCTCTTTAAAAATAATTTTTGTGTTAAAGAGAAATAATAACTCTAATAAAAATTAAAATTACATATCTTTCTTAAAGTTTCAAAAACCACTAACCCAAAAAAATTTGTATTTTTTCCCTAAGATCTAGAAAAAATAAATAAAATAAAAGCTCAAAATTTTCAAATCTCCTCACTATCAAGATATTTTTTAGATACGACCCTCTCCTAACTCATTGTTCGTTGGCCCCTCCCTCTGCTATCTGTACATTACTTCGGTTGTTTCCCTTTCCTATCCTTGCCTCGCACACCCTACCCCTTACTATCGCTCATTCCCTCTCCAACCTCATTCAACTCTGACAAGGCTTTTGGATTCAAACTCAAGTGGGGTTCACATCTTGAAATGACACTTTTTAGCTTCGTTGACAGCAATTCAAGTGATGCTTAAGGCTTAGGTGATTACTGTAGATATGGGCTTGCCTTTGTTGCTCTTTGAATATTGTGTGTTTTTGCATTAAGGAGAAATTCCTGCTTTGTTGAAATTTTAAATTTAATTTCTTTAAATTCATATTTTTAGTGGAGAAGATGACAACTTGTGTTGTTGTTCTTTAAAGATTTTTATTTTTTTATTTTAATGTTTTTAGTTTTTTTAGTTCTTTTTTTGATTTTATAATTTTTGAACTAATTCTTTTTTTAAATTTAGAGATTAAATTTAAAGACAAGATAATTTAAGGACCTTTTATGAAACAAAATTAACGGTTTTCATTCAAAATTTAACAAAGAGACTATTTATGAGACACTTTTCTCGTTCACTTCGCAAATTCAAGTTTTTAATTTGAGCTGAGATGTGACATTTTCTGAAAGCTTTTTACTGTAGTAGAAATTTTGATGTGACATTTTCTTAGAGCTTTTTAGTGTAGAAACCTAAAATTAAAAACTCGAATCGGTGAAGTGAACGAGGCCTTAGAGTTCATGGGCTATAAAATTGAGGTTAAAAGAACTAATTGTATATGAATTTAATAAAAAATAAATAAAAATTGACTATAAGAACTAATTGTAATAAGAGAAAAAAAGTTAAAAGGATTATATATGAATTTAACTCTTTCTAATAATTTATTTTAATTTCTGATGAGTTAATTGAACAATTTTTTTGGGTAAAAAAATATACCACCATTTTTAGACTAGAGATAATCAAACCAATTTATTTTCATTTTTAGAATCATTTGAGTTGAAAAATAAATTTAACAAAAAAAATTAAAATTAATTTTTTGTGAAATAAAACACTGTAATAAAATATTTTAGTTATAATTCAAACAGTAAAATGAGCAAAATATAGTTTGATTAGTTTGAAATTTTGACCTTCGAACTGTGTTCATCATTCCATACTAGTGCCTATAATACTACAAATAACACCTTAAATTATGCTCCTAATCACAAATCTCGGTTAGAAATTCAACCGAATCAGCAATTAAAGGTGTTTTAGACAAATCATCTATGTCCCCATATTATAAATTTACCATGTAACGTTTATTTGTATAATTTATTATTTACTACAATTTCTGATTTATATATGAGAAAACTTTAAAGTTTAATCATTATTTTTTCTAACTCTTTTATTTATGTATTATACAAAATTTTGATATCATAACAAAAAATAACGCAGATTATAAAAATAACCATTATAAAAAATTAATTTATAAATTATAAAAAATAAATTAAAAATTATGAAAAATAACTCAAAAATTATGAAAACATAACCTACATATTTTTAATAACAAAATAAATTAAAATTCTAGAATAAAAATATAAATATAATAGTGTTACTTGTGAAGATTTAAAAAAAAAAACTCCCAGTGTATGTTGCTTCTGTGGGCTCCAGCAACAAGAGCCTCACATTTGTAACCCAAGAAGACAACATACTAATGGACAAACGCGAAAATTTCACAAGAGAAAATATAATAAAAAAAAAAAATAAAAGAAACTCAACCCTCTTGGGCCTTAAGCAGCCGAACTCTCTTTTTTACTCATTTCCGGTCCATTTATCAGCTGAGAAAGCTTTCGCAGTTATCTTTCTGCTTCTTTGGTATTTTTCTGCTCTTCTGTTCTTTTATTTTTTATTTTTTATTTTTAATATCCTCCTGAAGTTTATTTATTCAATTGTCATTCAGTTGTTCATTTTGTGCGATGAAGTTCCTTTATTTTATTTATTTATTTATTTATTTATTTATTTTGCATAAACTTTTGTGGGTTGGTGAAAAGGAAGCTCCATATGCTGTTAAAATTTGGAAATTTCAATTTTTAGCATCAAATGTTACTCAGAGCAACATCTCTTGTAGTGGGTCTAAACAATTTTCTTGTTTTTTGTTTGTAATTTGCTATTCTCAAGTGAAATTTGGATTGTTTGATGTTAAAAGTAAACAAAAAGATGAATTTATTTTCTTGGCAGAGTTGGTCTGGGTCTCTAAACTCAGACAAATGTTTTGTTTGTACAGCTTTCTCATTCGTTTTCTCTCCAATGATCTAAACTACTTCTAGTAGCTGAATTGAGCTACAGGGAATACTTTGGCTAGTTTTTGCATGTAAGATCATATATTCATATGTTTGTTGGTATCTGATCCTTCCATTCTAAAAGGCTTTTATTATTATCTCTTATCTAAATAAAAAGTTCCAAAATGCTAATTATGTTTACTAAGCAGGCTAAATGTGATACAATAGATGGTTTGGGTAATGCAAATCCTCAGCTTGGAAAATCCACAAATAATGTCAACCCAAACTTGTCTTCATTCCTTTTATTTTCCCTCTTACATGCTCCATGCTTGTCAGCCGGAATCAAAATACTTCCCTTGAATTGTATCCATTAATCCTTTACTCAACTTTGTCACTTTGTTTTTTGAATACCGTGACCTTGCATTCGGTCGCCGAAGATTGATTTCAGTTTTCTTGAGGCATTACTTGGTTTTTCTAGTTATGAGGGAACAAAACTGTGATGTGTATTGATGTTGTTCAATTCTGCTTGTATGTTTGTGAATTCCAATTTTTCTTACAATTGAGGAACTATCAAAGGCTTATATTTAGTTTGAAGAGTTTTATCAAATTTTAGCATTGAGAGACGCGTTGAGCGCTCATTCTCAAGGAAACTTTTTTGTCTAAGCGTTTGCTATTTTACTTATTTAACCTTTCCCAACTGATGATGGTTATTTACTGCACTTCTGTGAATGAGAAAGAATTTCTTTATTTTGAACAGAAAGTGTATGCTTAATTGTTCCTTATTCTTTTGACAAGAAGGAAAATTTTGTTCTGCAGTATTGTAATGATGAATAGTAAAGAAAATGAAACTTTAGTTGCTAGTTCATTTGGAAAGCTGCCCGATCACCTTTTGATAGAAATTTTCATTAGAATTCCTGTCCCTGAGTGGGCGCAAGTATCTTGTGTTAAAAAACAGTGGGCAACTTTGTTTCGTGAAGAATGCTTGTGGCAAGCCGCTCTAGACAGGACCTATCCTTCAGCTAGCCGTGCTAAAAGGTGGCCTGGACCTATTCCCCGAGGGTTAAGCCGGAGGTAATCTTACTTGTCTCCTTTCTGGTTTTTGGTTCCTGTCTCTATTTTTTCTCTTTTCCGTGATATTTATTCTCTTAAATTTTGTTATTAATGCTTTGGTAGCTTTGAAATTCTTCTTTTACGATAACAAGAAACCTCGTTATTACTTTAAAACGTAAATTTACACTTTTGATTCTCAGTGTTAAGCCATTGACTGTTTCTCTCAGATTTATCTTGAGAGAAATGGTGCTCTGTCGCCTTATATTCTTTCCTCCTTTTCCCCCTTTCTGATAATTTCAGAAGAGATAATGGATAAAAAGATGAAAAAAAAAAAAAAAAAAAAAATTGCTGCTGTGATTTGATGAACGAGCCTCGAGTCAATTAATTAATAGGTCAACCTTCCTCAAATCGAACATTGTCAGCCCCCACCAAAAAGAAACCCTCTAAGTTACAGTTTTTTTTTTTTTTTTTTTTTTGACAAAACAGGCAGAGAAACAGGTCAAAACTAGGGGGAGTTGGTATCCATGATTGTATATCAAATTGTTTTCTTTTTACTCAAGTAAAAAGCAGGTCTATAACATGTCAATCAGTGAACCATATGCATGAAATCTTCTATTTGTAACTGTAATTAGTAAGTAACAACTCTTGGGCCTCCTATTCTAAGTTTCAGTCTCATAGATTGAATTATTTTTCTAGAACTGTGCAAGTACAAAATTCTAGCAGTGTGTTAGTTGAACTTGATTATGAAAAGACTGCTTTCTTTAGAGTAGTGAGAGTCTAACATTCTCACATAATTTTCACAGGAGATATGAAGCTCTATATGTTAGTAGACACATCTTTGCTATTGATGGTGAACTTGATGAGATTGTGGGACATGCTTATTTGTTCTTAAAAGAACAGCTCCAACGTTCAACTGTTCCGCCTCCTTCTGGGATACTTCACGGAACCCTAATTGGTCGGGCTTCTTATTTCTGTTAAATATTTTCTTGCATGCAGCCGTTTTGAAATTATATTGAAGAAGAAAAGTGTTATAATCTTTGTTCGATCCAATACGATTCTCTAGCATAGAAACTTGTCTCTGCCTTATGGGTAAATGCATTCTTTAAAAAATATATATATATATCTTTCCAGGGACATAGTTCTTTGTCAATATTGCAGATTTTGATTTTTAAAAGTTTTGATGTCTATGCTTGTATGGATTGGCAATACGAGAACTTATCTTTGTAATTCCCAAGAATGCAAGGCTGAAAATTATATTTCACTTGAACTCAGGGGAGGATAAATCTGGGATTCTGAAATTTGCATTTGAATTAACATTTAAAAAAAGACTTTTTTCACTTTTTTCACCTATTTGTTTTATGTTTTTGCAGATCAGTTTATTGCCTGTGGAAAAACAAGAGACGTGGCTCACGAGCTTGCTTCCCAGATCTGGCTGGCTGTTCTCGACAATTTAGAGGAAAACGAGCACACATTTTTGATACTCAAATGTCTGGCACAAGAGGGAGACGTATGTCATCTTCATAAGACCTTCCATAAACTAATAAGTTCTAAATTAATTAGGACATATCAATGAACTTCTTAACTTTCTTAAATCTTACTACAATAACTCTCCAACTTAAGAGACGAGGATGTTAGCCAACTAGTTTAGTTTCCGCACTTGATTTTACAACACTGTAGTTCCAATCATTTACAGGGACTAGATATAATGTAAGGGAATTCCCTGACTAATTTGAGCATTAAATTTTCAAAAAAAAAAAAAAGATATTTTAGGGAAGATAGTGCTAAACTACAGGAAATTCAGGGGCATTGGTGCTAAAAAATAACAATTGTACCGTACAAGGTATTTAATCCATTTAAATTTGGTCCCTCGTTGACTGCAGGTTTTCCTTCCATATCCATATACAAGATCAATCAAAGTCCAATGGAGGGTGTTTGAAAAGCTCCTGACGGATTTCCGCGACTGCTTCAGTCATGTAGATTACTACGACGTGTTGGCCTGTGCAAAAAGCAAGTTTCAGCCAATACCATCAGCCTGGTTGGGTTTCTAATTTCCATTTCAAATGTATTGTTAAAAGTTTTGAGTATCCTCAGTACAGTGTAAATATACGTATGTGAATGCCTCAAACAAAGTTTGCTGAGGTATATTTGAACTGTTGATAATTGTATGATTTTAAAGACATTGTACAAACTGTTTATCAAAAACCACACAAGGTTTATTAGATTTCAATACAGTTTTGAAGCGTCAAATGATTATAAAATAATAATTTAAAAGAAATATGCGTATTTAATGAAACATAAATAATATGGTGGTAAAAAACGAGAATGTTAGACCCCGTTTGTTTTATCTCAAGACCCAAGAAGATTGTTTATCCTTTCTTTTCTTTGTCTTTCATTTTCCTTTCATTCTGAGATCCTAAGAATATTCATCTGACGTGAGCGACAAAGTGTCTTTTGCAAGACAACCCCCAACGCCCACCATCAGAGGAGTGATTGAAAGACGACAGAGAAGGAGATCCGACCACCAAAAGTTGATGTTTGAAAAATCGCACAAACATAGATAGTTGTATGGCAGGAAGGGAGAATTGATGTGCGGTTGTCTACTTAACACTGCTTAGTGGGGTTTAATTAACAATAGTCTTCCTTTTTCCCCCCTATTCTTTCTATTCCATTTTTTTTTTTTTTGAATAAATACAATTACCCATCACTCATTGAGCGCACATTTTAGCAGTAATCCAAGTTTAAGGATATAATTAGTATAAGAAAATATCTAGGAACCTCCAAATTAAAAGATCGTGATGAAGTGTCGCGGGAAGATTAAATGTCAAATATGTATTGTTAATAGTTGTTTAATATTACTATACATCGTTAGATAGATTGTAGCCACAATTTTATGCTCTACTGTTAAAGGACAGGTGTACGTTGATCACTGATGTCGTCCAATATATCTATATGGTTTGAGAATGATGTCGTCTAATATTTGACATACATTTAATTGGCATATAATCAAGTGATTATATGATAAGATACGGTGCAAAGTGTGTGTGTGTGTGTGTGTGTGTGTGTGTCTATATATATAATGTAGGGGCAGGGGCTAAAGTCCAAACTCTAAAATTTATAATGTGCGATAGTTTTGATGGTAACAAGAAGTCAATATATAATTGTACGCACTTAATAAGCATTTTAGTACATTTAATTCGTGACCAAGCCAATATTTCCTTAAGAAAAGACAAGCAAGTCAATTTATTGCTTACTCATGCTTGAAGGTATTGCTAATTTTCTAGTTGCCGGCCGGACAAGTAACTAACACTTCACCAATTAACAACCGAGTCATGGTTTATAATAATATATATATGTTAATTGCTTTCCTTTGCTTTGTTATTTACGTTGTGTATGTGAAATCTAATTTTTTGTTTTTATCCGTAAAAAGTAATTAATTACTCATTTTCATCAATTTCTTTCTTTAATTTATTCCCTCATCAAATCAAGTTTTCTAAGTTAAATTTAAGTAATTTAAAGCTATTAGTTTGCATTTGCATTTTGCATTCCATGATACATGCTTAGAAGCAATTAAACAATCACCAAGTATGGAACTGGATTCAATATCTTTCTGGTCCAATTACCTTCCAATCTTCTCAATCTTGTTTGTAATTCTCTTGATCACAAAATTCATTCTCACAAAAAAACATGCTAAGAAGTTTCCACCGAGTCCGCCCTCACTACCACTTATCGGCCATCTCCATCTCCTAAAGCAACCACTTCACCGAACTCTACACCACATGGCCCAAAAATACGGTGACGTATTGCTCCTCCGATTGGGAACCCGCAACGCCCTCGTGGTGTCCTCGTTCTCGGCGGCCGAAGAATGCTTCACGAAAAACGACGTCGTCTTCGCCAACCGGCCTCGGACACTCGCGGGGAAGCATCTTAACTACAATAGCAAGACCATGGGATTCTCCAACTACAACGACCACTGGCGTAGCCTTCGCCGTCTCACCACTCTTGAGCTCTTGTCCGCAAACCGCCTTTTGATGTTCTCCGGAATTCGACATGAGGAGACTAAGCTAATGGTGAAGCAACTATTGAAAGAACACTGTTACTACTCGAGTGATCATGATGAATCTGATCATAATAATAATAATTCAAAATGGACAAGAGTAAAGCTGAGACCAAAGATCGTTGACCTTGTCTTCAACATCATGATGAAGATGATCGCCGGAAAGCGGTACTACGGGAATGAAGTTGTGGAGGAGGAAGCTAAGCAATTCCAGTCGATCATGAGGGAGGTGTCGGGGCTTCTAGCGAGCTCAAACATAAACGATTTCTTGCCCTTTTTGCAGTGGATAGATTTTCAAGGAGTTGAGAAGAGGATGATCAATGGTATGAAAAAGATGGACAGCTTTTTCCAGAGCCTCGTCGACGAGCACCGGAAAATACTAGAGAGGGCCGAGTCTGATGATCAAAGGAACATGACGTTTATTGACCTTATATTGTCATTGCAAAAGTCAAATCCTCAAGAGTATGACGATGAGACCATAAAAGGTCTTATTTTGGTACGGTTTTGACTACTTCTTTAATTGTCTTTAAATCATATGAATGATCACTTGCATAAATACAGTCACCATTAAATAGAATAGCTTTTACACATGAAGGGCCACGCGACTAGCTATTTCCGTTAAAAGTTTAAAAAATTATCGTCAATTTAGAGATATGAAATGCATAATATTCCAGTACTACTCGGTTTCTAAATGTGTATTAATCTAAACATACATATCATGATGATGATGAGTACTTGATCAGGCAATGCTGTTTGCTGGGACCGACACTTCAGTAATCACAATTGAATGGGCGATGTCGCTTCTTCTGAATCATCCAAACGCAATGCGAAGAGCTTTGGCTGAGATAGAGGGCAATGTGGGACATGAACGGCTGATGAACGAATCAGATTTGCCCAACTTGAATTACCTACATAACATAATCAACGAGACATTTAGGTTGTTCCCAACAGTTCCAATCATATTACCACACGAATCCTCTGATGATTGCAATGTCTCGGGATTTCACGTACCAAAAGGGACCATGTTGTTGGTCAACGCGGCGACTAGATTTTGGCCTGAGAGATTTGAAGGAGGTGATGATCATACAGAAGTTGGGAATAAGTTGCTTACATTTGGTGCGGGAAGGCGGGTCTGTCCAGGGGCTCTTTTGGGGAGGCGAGTGGTGGCCTTAGCGTTAGGATGCTTAATACAGTCGTTTGAGTGGGACAGAATTGGCGCAGAGACTGTCGACTTGGCAGAGGAACTTGGCCTCACCATGTCCAAATTCCAGCCCTTGGAAGCCCTGTGCAAACCTCGCCAAGCTATGATCTGTACCCTCAACAAACTTTAAAGGTTTTATTTATTTTTTTTTCTAACTAGGTGAGGTAGCACGTGGGGAATAATTTTGTAAGTTTGATAATGGAGAATAATTTTATAAGTTTGATATTGTGTTGAAACACGTAACCTCTTTAGAAACTAAGGTTTCGTTTAGGACGTGAATTTAAATTATAGTGATTCTAGTTTTAATTTTAGAACCATAATCATAATTTATAATTTTGGGTCTACATGGTTTTAAAACCAGAATCGGAATCAGAAATTTAAACCACTCAAAACTAAGGGGGTGATTTTAGAATTATGAGTAATTTTTAGTTTAAAACATCACATTAAGGATCAAATCTTAAATCAGAACCATCGAAACTAAATACTAATTCTAAATGAATCAAATCAAAACAATTTATTACTTTTTATAAACAAACACTGGTTTGAACTAAAATTATAGTTCCGGATTCTAGAACCCTTAGACCAAACATGATTTAAGTCCATTAATTAAAGCAAAGCATAAAAAAGTATTTAAAAAAATCACATAAAAATATTTAAAGTTATTTAGGAATTTTTGACCCAAAAAAAATTAAGTAGATATATATTTAAAAGGAATTATTTTAATTAAAAAAAGATAGAAGAAAATTTTAAAAATAGAATTTGAGTTTACTTCACTGATTTGAGTTTATAATTTAAGTTTTGCTACAGTAAAGTTTTTTCAAAAACAGTCACATTTAACTTTTTTTCTATAATAAAAAGTTCTCACATAAAATTACATCTCAACTCAAATTACAAACTTAAATCAGTGAAGTGAACAAGCCAGTAAACTTTTGATAATTTTTCTGTATTAAAAACTATTCATTTTATCTTTTTTTTTTAATATAATATGATCTTAATTTAATCTAACTATGTGATTCTATCGGAACCTATAAGAAAAACTCTCTATTAGAAATAAGAAAAAGTTTAAGGAATAAAAAAAAAAAAAAAAAGAGTAAAAAGGAGAAACAAATTTAAATATAACGAGTAAAGAGGAGATGTTGCCGTGTGGCCATAGGAGAAGCGACCTTTTTTTTGTTTTGTTTTGTTTTTGTTTTGACTCTTTTTATGTTTAGATTTTAGATTATTTAAATTTCTTATGAATTGACTAATTATTCACTTATTTTTACTTTTGAGTAATTAATATTCAGACTCATACACTATAATATATCTGGTACCATTAATAGTTAATAAAAAATAATAAAAAATTAATAAGTAGACGTTTAGTTTATAAATTTAGAATTGTGATTTAAAATTATTTTTTATTTTATGTGTATTTTTTAGGAGAGAAAAACACTATATAAAATCATAAATTATGATTCAGAATCATAGATAAATACATGAAACAAACATCCCCAGAGAAGAGAGAAAATATTCATAAACTTTTACTTATTTGATTTACCGGTTTATGTAATTACATGGTATATTATTTTTAAAATATTCTATTAATTTTAATAAAGTTTAATTTTATTGTAAATTTTAACAATCTCAATATAAATGCTAATTTCAATTGTATATTTGACATCAAAAAATATAATAGAATGTATTATTTTCATTTGTGCTCTAATGTATAATGGTATTTGAATGTTAAAGTTTACTTTTTCTATAATTATTAAGGGTACATTTGAAAGGTCTATTGAGACCATGATGCTTAATTTTGACGTTTGAAATTTAAATTTTTTATGAGAGAACAATACTGTAAAGAATCAATGGGTACGTTTAAAACTCGTTCCAAAATAATTTTATTTTTTGTATGAAAATAGAAATGAAAACGTTTTTAATGTCAGACAGAGATTATTTTTAAAAATTTATATGGTAGTTTTATCAATAGATTATTTTCAGTATAAAAAAAACTTATTAATGTCTCTTTCTCTCTCTCTCTGCTCGAGAGAGGAGAAAACAAAAATAAAAAATAAAAAATGACTTATCTCCATTTTACACTAAATTAAAAAATCGTTTTCATTTCTCTTTTTTTGTCTTTAATTATGCCAAATGCGGTTTTAAAATCATTTTCATTTTTTTCTCAAAAAACGTGAAAAATAAAAACAAGAACAACTCCATACTTGACAAATTATTTGAGTTTTAGTATATGAAACAAATGGATCATAAACTTTGAAAGTTGTAAAAATAATTTTTTAATTTTAAAATAATTTGAAAAAAAAAACAAAAGTTTTAATTGATTAAATGAAAAATGTAATTATATAAATAAGTGTCAAATTTGTTATATTCTATATTTAGGAAAAAACTTATCATAAATTTATTACGATAAATAGCATTACATTAAAGATTATTTAATATTTAAATATTAAATTATAATTAGCGTATCAATTATAATAATACACTAGAGATGTTCTTATTAATTAAGTGGACGGTGAATTTATAAGTTAGCTTAGTAAATAAGTTCGAAACGGCACATTACTTTATTAATTATTAATTTTAATTTTGTTACAATTAAAAATTTTTATAAAAAGTTATATTTATTTTTTTAATTATAATAAATTTTTTTTTTTACATAAAATCACATTTAAATTTAAATTAAAAACTCAAATTAAGTGGGGACATGAATGTCATAGAGAAGATTGTGTAAGGACAAGTGCGTGATTGTGATGGAAAAGCACACAAATCAAACCAACTTTTGCGCGGTGCTTTTGGGTATGTCATGAGATTTAAGAATAGAAAATGCTTTTTCGTTTGTTTTGTTTTTTTGTATGGGTTTTTCTGACAATATTCTCTGCCTCCCGCACTGACACCGCTGTGCTCTGTTTCTGCTGTGCTTGCTTTGCTTGCTACTGTTTCTTCTCTCAGTATTGGCCCTCGCGCTCGCGCTTCTTCTTCCATTTACGAGAAAACTCCAAAACCCGACGAGAAATTGAAAGCCCCTCATCTACCCTTCATTTAATTACTCTTTTCATTTTTAATTAACAAAAAATGAGAAGAAGAAAAGCTTAAAAAACAACTTTTGTAAAGGAAAAAAATAACACTGTTTATGGGGGTGTCCACAGTCCGGTCACATTTATGGCGTTTTCTATGTTCCCAAACACAAACTAAGTTCTCTCTCTCTCTCTCTCTCTCTCTCTCTTTTTGTGACTCTTCTTTAGGGTTTTTTCTTGCTCATTTCCCTTGTTTCTTTCTGACTTTGCATTTTTTGCGGGGTTTTTTGTTTTACATTGCTTTAGACTGATCTCCATTTTGATGTTTCTAGAGCCACATCATGAGTTTTGTGGTTTTGAAGGGTCCAAAAAGCTCACATTTTGGCGTATATTTTTGGCTTGATTTGAAGGGTGGTTTTGCGCAGTGAAAAAAGTTGAGCATAAATCAGCAAATTTCTCTGGCATTTAGATCATTTGTGAGTCATTGCTTTCTGGGTTTTGTAAAGTTGAAGGCTTTGAATGATTTGGGAGGTTTTGATGCCATTTGTGTAATATGTACCGTTAATGTACTTTAAAGCAGTCAAGTTATGAAGAAAATCTGAAAACCCTTTGTGGGATTTTGAGGGTTTCTGATCTATATCTGTACAATGCTTTCTAAACCATTTATGGGTTTTGTTTGTTTGGTTTGAAGTATCTTAGAGACAGATTTTGCTGCTTTGGAAAGATATCCTTTCTGGGTTTCACCAGTTCCCTTCAAAGTTACTTCCTTTCTTAGGGATTTACTTTGGAGGCTTCATATTGTTTCAGATCACTGATCTTCTCACAACGGCATTTTGAAGTCTCTTCTTCTGTTAAGATCTGTAGGGATTTTTTATTTATTTTTTCACTTACCAGATTCCATCTCAAGACGTGTTCTAGAATATAAATAGTATTTTATTCACAGATTTCAGTGGTTACGTATTGGGCTTTTTTTTTTTTTTTGTTTTTTTTTTTTTTTTTTTTTTTTTTTGGGCTACATTACATTTGTGTTAGATTATTGGCACAGACAGATCACACATTGGCCTCTTTTAGTCCATCTGGACAAGAAAAAGTACTTTTCCTCCCATAAGAGTTTTGTTTACATCTAAAAAGTTGAACTTCTTTGTTCTGTTGTGTGGTTCTGGAGTGTGAACTGCAGACTTATAATAATAATCTCATTATATAAGCCTAGTTATAACCCGGAAGAATAGGCAAACATGGATTTTTTCAAGGTTAAGAAATTCAGGAAAGCCCACAAACCCGTTTTGGGAAATGATTTGGAGGACAAGCCTGTGCCTCAGCCAGAGGAGCCAAAGAAAGAGAATGATGGTGGTGGAGATGTTGTTAATAATAAGACAAATAATGAGGCTTCTGATCCCACTGCTGAAGCTGAGGATGATGATGATGATTTCATCACGAACGAGGTCAAGAGGAGGCTGAAGGAGCTGAGGAGGAATAGTTTCATGGTGTTGATTCCGGAGGAAGAGTCTTGTGGTGAAGAGGATGAAGATGAGGAGGAAGAGCAGGAAGCGGATCAGGCTATAAGCTCTACCCAGTGGAGGGATGTGGAGGCGGAAGCTCGCCAATGGTGGGGCGGCTTTGATGCTTTGTACGACAAATATTGCGAGAGGATGCTGTTTTTTGATCGGATGAGCGCTCAGCAGCTTAATGAGACTGGTAAATTTGTTTTTTATGGTTGAGCTTAACTTGTTTTCTTTCTCAAATGAAGCACATTAGATGTTCTTGGAAGCAAACTTACTCTAACAGTGGATCTCCATATATGCTATAATTAACTTGGTTTTAGATCATGATGTTATTTTGTGATCTTGTTTATTAATGATAAAATCGGTACTTAATGAAACTGCTATGCTTGTTATAATGTAGCTAATTGGTTTTCCCTCCTTAAATGAAGTACATTGCATACTCTATATGTACTCAAATCGACATTGGGTTACTTGGTTTCGGATCATGATGCTATTTGCATTGTCGAAATGGACAGGGGAACTTAGAAATATTAGTGGTCTTTCAAGGGTAAATGGTCCAGGCTTTAGCTAGAGAAGGTGGTATTTATTGTAGCCGATATATTTGTCTTTATGGTTCCTATCCATGTAACACATCCATTCTAGTGGGGCTGTCTGAATTTGCTAATATATGTCTTGGGTTCTCCAATATGTGTGGATGAAATTGAAAAAATATGTTAGATCACAAACTTTTATAAATCTAAGAGCTTTGCAATGGCGCGATCCTTCTTGTTTAGTTAATAATGTTATAGATATGGATCTCTATTGGTAAAATAGCTACTCCCATAAACGTGCCAGTTTCACCCAATACTAGATGCTTCAATTACCCGTACAAAATATTAGCTTGTGCTAGGTGCCCTTAGTATTGATATTCCAGTGATACAAGGAATATGCATTCTTTTAGGTCCACCACCCAATCATTTCCTATTATGGGGTCCAACATAGGTTTGTTGCATCCATCAAGCAGTTGGTACTCTATTGAGGGTATCATTTTTGATTCTTCGAGTGGGTCATCTTTGGTCATACAATTTTAATACCATAAGTGGTGGGCACTTATTTCAATTTCGCTGACTCAAGATTTTTAGAATTTATAAATTTTGATCTCATGAATGGTTGGGAAAAATGAAAAACAAATTCACATTACTTACCAAGGGCAAAGTTCAAGAAACACTTGTGAGAAGCCCCTTAATATTGTAGCCCGTTCACTAGTAACCCGAACTTCTGTTTGATGCGGTTTAGGCAAACCAATATCGTGATATTTGCTATATATGACCTCAGTTGTGAGTTGTGAAATCTGCGGGAAATATGCGGTCCATTTTGCTACGGCATCTCGATATGGTGACATTTAGGATCTTCCTTTTCTCTGTCATAGTAGATTATCAATCCTCATAAAACGACTCTTGTGCAGGCTGCCAAACTCCCACCACACCATCACCAAGATCTGCATCTAAGAAGCTAGCATCTCCTCTCCGCTGCCTTTCTTTGAAGAAGATTGAAGAACCTGCAGATGAGACTGAGCATCTTCAGCAATTACAAGTTGACCCATATCATGATATCGAGACGGCATATGTAGCTCAGATTTGCTTGACTTGGGAGGCACTTCATTGCCAATACACCCAACTGACCCAGAAAATTTTGTGCCAACCTGAAAACCCCACCTGCTACAACCATAGCGCTCAACAGTTTCAACAATTTCAGGTTTTATTACAAAGATATGTTGAGAATGAACCTTTTGAGCTAGGTCTTAGGCCCGAAATTTATAGTCGTGCAAGGAAACTTTTGCCGAAATTGCTGCAGGTCCCTAATGCTAAAGGTAAAATACTTCTTTTGACAAATTCATAGCAAACTGGATTATTTTTTTTTTTTTTGACAGTTCTATAATATATGACTGCCGAGTATGATAACATTACGCCGTCACCGTACTGTAATGCATATTAGAATGTTCAATATTTCTGTTTACAAAGTCAAAGTATCTTTTAACTTGGCTTCTTTGGTGTTGTGATTGTAGTATCCATATTAATATTAATTTGTTGGATGAAATTGCTCAGCTTCGGATCAGAAAGAGATGGAGGGAGAAGAGCCGTCTTTAACAGTTCTTGCCCCCGATCTTATCAAGATAATGGAATCGTTGATTCTTACTTTCCACCTTTTTCTGAAGATGGATAAGAAAAAATCTGGTGGGGCTCGACTCTTTGGAAACCTGAACCAAACTGGTGCAACCGCGCTTCATCAGGTTCAATCATCTCTTGAGAAGGTATGGTTCCAAGTCACATTTTGATTCAAGTCCTAATCAAGTTTTCTTAAGACTTCCGTCCAGGAGATTGCTAGCACCCTCATAAAATCTTCTTACCAAGAAAGGTCCTTTTATATATTTTTATATTTTTTTTCATCAGTAAGCTCGAAGCCACCATGCTTTTCATGACTAGGCGGTCATTTTATCATCTTTCTGAGTTGCAGAAACTATTGAAACTAAAGGAGCTGCGTAAGAAGAGGAGAGGTTGGAAAAAGAGATCCTGGCCCTCGACAAAAGAAGACATTCAGCTCTTGTTCAGCCTCATTGACGTCAAACTATTGTCAAGGGTTGTCAGAATGGTGAGGATTCGTAAGGAACAACTATTTTGGTGCGAGGAGAAGATGAAAAAGCTCGACGTCGTGGATGGCAAGTTGCGAAGAGACCCTTTGCCAATCCTTTTCCCCTGTTAAATAGGTATGAAAAATCTAAGACCAAAAACTATGGATGAGCCCTCTCTACTGTCAAAATTTTTCTTCCCTTTTTCGAGCCGGAAGGAATTCCCACCATGGAGGAGTACCTGGAATTTCGCTTTCCTTTTGATAAGAGTTTTGTCAATACTTATGCTGCTGTATCAACACCACCCATCAAACTAGTTTTACATATTGACTGTAGGAGGGAGGGGCCTAGCTTTGGTTTCCCATTTCATACACTTTTTGGAAAACCAATTTTAGTTTGTTATAGAGATAGATAACTACAGCTATGTTGCAGATAAATGTTGCTGATATTTTATGCACTGTTTTGTTTTGTCTAAATGCCAAAGTTTTTCATTGTGCATCTTTGAATCCTAACACAATTAATTTGTTGAAAGAAAAATTACTGAATGAAATTATCCTGTCTATAATTTAAATATCAAACCGGAGAGAAGAAGTTGACACTTGTTAATCTATTAATTTTAAACCTCTCTCTGCATTCATCATTAAAGACTTGTAAGTAGTACTTTTCTTCAAGATTAAATCCTTGCCTATTTCTGGGTTACCGACCGTTACATATGTATGCGTATTAAAAAATATATATATATATATATATATATATATAAATTTTATGATTTGTAATATGTATGATGAACGGTAACCCCGAAACAGGTAAAAATTTAAACTAGAATAGATTCGGGATTCCAATTGCAATAAAAGAATCTGTAAGTTAGTGATAAAAGTAGAGAATAAAACAAAGGCAAACAATATCTAGACGGATGGTCGTGTAACATGTACAAGTAAAAATCTGAAGCTTTTTTTTTTTTTTTTTTTTTTTTTTTTAAGTAAAGAAACCGAAGCTTTTGAATGTAACATCATACTTATTCCAACCGACGTAATATATATTATATATATAAACGAGTTTTTAATATATACATATGCATACACACACACATATATAATTAAAAATACTTTTTTAAACGACTTTTAAGTGAACAGTAATTTTTGAAATTTAACGTGTGTGTGTATATATATATATATATATATATATATATTTATTCTTTCCTATCTACGTACGTAGTTTCTTTGAACACCAACCAAGCGGAGAAAAGAAAAGGATGTTATAAGCAGACGATTATATCAAAAACAGTTCTCTTAAGACCAAATACAAACATCAATATGTATATATGGCATGAAACTAGCTGGGGAAGTTGATCAATCTTAACAAGAGCAACATTTAAGAATTACACAAGGCTTGAGGATCCGATCAAGAAAGTCTTTGAAAAAAAGAAGGGGAAATGTATGTATATAATGAGTAATAAACTAATACGTATGCCTTAATTAGCCCTTAATTATATAGAAATTATAATCTTCTATATATTCTCTTTGCAGTCTTATTCAAAAGATGGAGTGATTGGCTGTTCAAATTCTTGTGTTGGAAAGAGGCTTTAAGAAAGTAATACGTAAATGAGACAAGGCCGTTATGTATGTTTTTTTTTTAGGTACGATATGATGATGATTGAGCTGTCGTAAAATGTCTTCCTTTGCTGCTTATACCAACAGGAGGATGATTGAAACCCTATGACTGAAGGCCTTACTCCACCAAACCCACCACTCCCACCTAGACTCAGCTGGCTAGGCTAGGCTAGGCTAGGCCCAAACTCAAGAGAATTTGAGCTTGGAACCGAGCCTAACTTCATATTTAGGGAAATAAAACAAGGCCATTTAACTTTGTTTTTAACACACCATCATCGGCCATAATGACGCTGTCCCTCCGAGCTTCATGGCTATATTTTCACCAGTCAAATTAGTGATCACTCGTGGCCGATCCAGAAAATCAGTCAACTGACACGTTCGTTTCTCCCGGCCCCCTCTTCCCTCTTCGATAAGTGCTCCTTCTATGAGAATTGAAGAGCTAAAGGTTTAGCGACCAAACTAAATTAAATGTTAATATATTTAGAGAAAATTCAACAAATGATATCCTAAAATAAAAGATTTAGTGGATAACTTATTACTCGTAAAAACAAATCTCAAATATCTTAAAATTTAAAAAACATGCTCTCAAACAAAAAAAAAAAAAACATAAATTTGCTAATAATAAATTATAGCGTAAATCTAAATGAAGCTATATATGTAGACGACTCATTGGAGACCATTGACTGAACAGTTTTTTAGGTAAATCAAATGCGAAGAAATTTGAAGTGAACATGTTGGTGTAATTTCATGAAAGACTTGACCCAATTGCAAACTACAAAAACACACCGAGGTTTCGAGATTCCTTGTCAAACTCACTAACATCCAAACGCGGTCTTGGAGTGACTCCAAAATCAAGGTCAATGACCGCAAGAAAGCCACGTGTCAGAACCCACTCTCTTGCGGGAAGCCTCGGTTCAACGCGTGTCCCTACTCTGACGTAATCTCGCTCTTCATTTAAATGACGTAAATCCCCCCGCCCTCTGCCTAATACAAACGTACTGTCGTAATACATTCATGTCATTTCATAGACCCGTATATAAACCGCAACAATATTTTATTTATAATAACTGAAAAAAAAAAAAAAAAAATAAAACTGAGAGCTAGAACAAGAAGCAATATATTTTGCATTTTCTGATTGTGATGTTTACAACTTTTTATGCACTCTGTCTCAATCTCTCTCACTCTTTCCAAGAGTTTCTCTCTCTAAGCTTTCAGGATTGCCTTTGCCCATCTCCTTTACTTGTCGTTCAAGTTCTTGGTGTGATGGTCAAAACACTTATGCTGGTATTTCCCTCTCAACTCTGTTATTATTATTATTATTATTATTATTATTATTATTATTATTATTATTATTATTATTTGTTTCTTGTTCATGGTTTTATTTCCTAGTGTTATTTATGTCTTTGTCTTATTAATTAGCTTTTGGGGTTTGTTCTGTTCTCAAGGATTTTCTTTTTTATTATTATTATTATTATTATTATTATTTTTAAGTCTGTTGTCTCTTTGGAGTTATTGGTGAAGATTTTTATGCCTATTGCCTAGAGCGAGTTTATGGTGATTAGTGGGCTTCCTCTAGTTTTCTTAAATTTAGCTGTAGATTCATTCAGTGTAATTTTATAATGATATATTGGTATATAAGTTGCTGGTAACTTTGCCGTGTTTGATTACTGGACTAAATTTTATTTTGGTGTAATGTTATTCTTGTAGTAATCATAGTTGTTGTTTTTTTTTTTTTTCCTGAATCATCATAATTTGAAAGTTAGAAATGTATTAGTTTCAACTGTAGTTGAAAATAAGAATGTAGGAGATAGATATTGTATAAAATGTATGAACAAGCTCATGGGTTGAACATGATCAATTGTGATGTGGTTTGAACTATAGGTGATCAACAGAATTTTGATTATATTCAGCACAAACAAAAGTTGGGATTTTTTCCTTCCAATTCTGTCTGTTGTCTTTTTCTTTTTCATTTCTTTTTTTTTTTTTAATTAGACATTTATAAATTTATTTCTGTTTGTCATGTTTGTTGGAACTAATTTGAGGATATAACTTGCAATTGTTCTCTCCACGAAATTATCAATTGCCATTATGATCTATCATCATGCTCTACAGATTTGTACTTTGTTTTTTTAACTTTAGATCAATAATAAGATAAACTTAATCAAACCTAAATAATCTCTAATATATAAACACAATCTTAAATTCCTAATTATTTATGTTTTGTTCATAACTCTGTCTTCAGCGTTCTAGCATTACATTTAGGATGCAATACCCAGTTTGTGGCATGAGCTAATGGAAAATCTTTCCTGCAGAAAGAAATGATGAATATCAATTATTCATTTTATTTTTTACAATCAATCTCTAGGTGGGATGGCGACGGAGAGTCCTATGAGAATGGTGGAAAGCTGTAGAGGCACAAAGAGGACGTCTTCTAAGGACGCCGCAACATTTGGATCTCCATTACAAAGTATGGCAGCGGAGGAGTTGGGCTTAGTTATGAAAGAGCACGTCTTACACAGAAACCAAGCACCAAATCGAAGTGGTAGTGCTCCTCCAAGTATGGAAGGTTCATTTGCATCTATTAGGAATCTCTTAATCGAACAGAACGTTAGTATGAATTCTAGCCTGGACGACTTAAGAAACAACGCCCTCGAAAATTTTGGGTCCAATGAACAACAGCGGCCTGATCCGGCTTATTTGGCATACTACTTCTCCGACATGGGATTGAAGGATAACCGTCACCAGGTTCGCCAGATTAGTAGTCTTAGGAGCAATAGGAGATCAACTTCTATGGATGATAGTGGCAATGGATTCTTGCATTTTTCTCAGGGATCCCTTTCTACTCATAACGAAGAGAGTGAGGAGGAGAGTTCACCCGTGAAAGATGCAGAAAAATTGGTAGCAAATAGCACCACAGCAATGCCCGGAAAGAACACGGGTTTTTTGGCAAGCCGCCATAAAAGTTTGGTTGATCTGATACAGGTATATTTTATAAAGTGAGTATTTAAGTTTCTTTCTATGTGCTAAGTATTGGCAATTGTCTCACTATTCTTGGCTAGGCTAGAAATGGTGAAATTTGGAAATCTCTCTTTTAGCCATTTGCTAAAATATGACTAGAGAAGAGAGAAGCTTTGCACCTGAATAGAATTGTTTCTCTAGGGAACCTGTAGTGCCAAGAGAAAACCGAGAGACAACTTTTTTATTGTTCGGAAAACTTCTGAGAGCTATTTATTGTTATTGCTTTAATTCTTTTTCTTTCGAATTTTGGCTCTGATGAGAAAAAGATTAGATCTATGAAAGACCCTTATCTGATGCATAAGGCAATTGCTTAGTGTTTTACTGTGGCCCTTATCTAATTATGCAATGATGGAAGAGACGAGATGGAGGAAACCGTGTTTCATCAATTCGCATTGGGTGCTGTGGAGGGAAAGGGAAAAAATAATACTATGAAAACTTTTCCCTGAAAATGTCATGTCAAGAGTCATGTGATCACTACTTTTCTTTTATGTTTAATGTCTTTTGTATCACCTGTACGCTGTTTGGTGGAGTTCCTTTAGATTTGCGTATATGAGTTATGTGGTGTTTCTAAAAATGTACTATTAAAATTGTTGGTTTTTGTGCTTTCAATAGCTCGTGTTTCACATAATGGTCAAAACTGAAAACATTGTTCTTCTGAAGTGGAACTTTGGTTTTTGTATTCTTGCTTTGTTTAACATTCTTGGTGGATTTGTAGGAAGACTTCCCTCGTACCCCATCTCCTGTGTACAATCAATCTCGTTCCTCAGGGCACGCAACAGTGGACGAACTGATTGATTTTAATGTGCATGCAATACCATCCAATATTTCATCTTTCGAAAAGACACCAGAGCCCAGTTCAGGCTCTATCAATTGTCCAGAGATGAGTTCCCGTCCTTCGTCAACTTCTTTTCGAAGCTCATGGCATCCCGACGAGACAGGGAAACTGCAGAAAGATGAATCGAGTAATAATTTAGAGGTTAATGCACCAATTAGCGGTGCCGTTCGTGCAAACACTTCTAGATTAGAGATTAAACAAAATCAAGAGAAGCCACCATCTTGTGGAAGAAATTTGTCAAAACTCCACCTGCCTAGACAAGAAGGCATCACCCGTCAGGTTCACGATATCCAAGGTCAAACAATTTCACAAGGAGTTAATTATTCGGCGAGTTCCATGGAAAGACTTTCCCATGGTCATCCCAACTTCTCGTCTATAGGGGTACAACCATCCTTGCATTCGCCCGGGTCCACCCCTCCATTCTACCCAACAGCAGCTGCATATATGCCTTCTGGTAACATTCCATTTTATCCTAATCTTCAGCAGTCCAGTTTATATGCTCCCCAATATAGCTTGCCAGGATATGCTCCAAGTTCTACACTTCTTCCCCCCTTTATGGCTGGGTATCCTTTTCAAAATGCTCTACCTCTTCCATTTGGCGCTACTTATAGTCCAAGCTTCACTGGTAGAGTTGCTGGCGTTTCAATGGGGGAGGGTATTCTTCATGGGGGTGATGTGCAACCCCACAGAAAATTTTATGCGCAACATGAGCCAATCCCGCAACCTTCTTTTGTGAATCCTTTGCATATGCAATATTATCCAAATCCTTCTCATGAAATTTATGGTAGTTCAGTTCAGCATGGTCAATTGGCAAGGGGTATTATCGGGAGCCAGTTTACGCCGCAAGCATCTACCTTTTCTGCTCATGTGGGGGATCATAAGTTTCAGTCTCTAACAAATGAGGGTCTGAGCATTTCAGCTCCAAGAAAGACGGGAATCGGTGGTTATGGAAATCCTCCTTTCATGAGTGGAGTGACACAGTTTCCAGCCTCTCCTCTTGCCAGTCCATTAATGCCATCATCTCCAATTGGTGGAGCAAATCATCTGGGTCGCCAAACTGAAACGAGATTTCCTCAAGGTCCAATTAGGAACCCGGGAATATACTCTGGATCACAAGTAAAGAGAGTCTCCAACAGCACTGATGACTTGAACAAGCTTTCTTTTCTCGAAGAACTGAAATCCAGCAATTCAAAAAGACTTGAACTCTCTGATATAGAAGGGCGTATTTTTGAGTTCAGGCATTGTTCTGCACCATGTTTGTTTGTCTCCACAAAATGTAGTTTCAAAACAATCTTCTCTATAAAAAAATAATTTCTTACTCGTATTTGACTTCAGCATCGATCAACATGGGAGTCGCTTTATTCAGCAGAAGTTGGAACATTGCAGTGCTGAAGAGAAGGATTCTGTTTTCAAAGAAGTTATTCCACACACTTCAAGATTAATGACTGATGTTTTTGGGAATTATGTTATTCAAAAGGTATGCTTTGAAAATTTTGTTACTAGTTGCCATTTTCCAATCTTATGCACTGGACTAGTGAACTTACAACGAGGGGCTCTTCTTATTTTATTTTATTTTATTTTTATTTTTATTTTTTGGTGGGGTGGGGGCTTTCAGTTTTTCGAGCATGGAAGTGCTGAACAAAGAAAGGAGTTTGCATATCAACTTTCTGGACAGATTCTACCATTGAGTTTGCAGATGTATGGTTGTCGTGTAATCCAAAAGGTGTGTTGAATTATCATTTGTTTAAGCGAGCCATAAAGGTTTCTCTAAGCTCTTGTTCTTTCTAATGTCTTAATGATGTATTTCGGAGGACCCTTATCACTATAAAGCTTAAGGCCATAGCCATTTCTCGTGGTTTCGGCGTAAAAATGAATTCCTGCTTTATAAAATGGTTGTTTACTGCTACTTGAGCCAGTTCCAATCGCCAGTTGACTATATTAATACTGATGATTCGCATTCTGATTATGTGCGTGATGTGTATATTTAGGCCCTTGAAGTTATTGAGCATGATCAAAAGGCACTTCTTGTGCAAGAGCTTGATGGGCATGTAATGAAATGTGTCCATGATCAAAATGGAAATCACGTAATCCAGAAATGTATAGAATGTGTTCCACCAGAAAAAATTGGATTTATCTTATCTTCTATCCAAGGCCAGGTTGCGACTCTTGCTACTCATCCCTACGGTTGTCGTGTCATACAGGTAACAACATGTGCTCTTCAGTTTTAATGCTTCAATTTCCCCCCTTCTTTTGGTTCTGTTTCTTATTGTTACTTTTTGTACTGTGGTAGAGAATTTTGGAGCATTGTTCGGATGATAGTCAATGTCAGTGTATAATAGATGAAATACTGGAATCATTTTGTGTTCTTGCTCAAGATCAGTACGGCAATTATGTTACCCAGGTTTGTTTTCTTTAGTATGATGTCCTAATTTATTCATTATGTATGGGGTTCTCTTTATTCAGTAAAAATGTAGGTATATGCAAAATTTTGCCTTTTGCTTCGTGTTTCTTTATCTGCAATTTTGAAGAGGATATTATTCAGAATGCTACACCCCGATTCCAAAAGTGCAGCTTTTGCTCAGAATGTGTGTGTACTCCATATATGTTAATAAAAAAGGATATTATGGAAAGTTGTACCGAAAACTAAAAAAAAAACAATGAAGGAAAGTCTAAAAGTGTGAAAATGGTTTAAGGTCTTATGCATGACATGGTAATTTACTTTTGCAACAAGCTCAAGATAAATAATTAAAGAAGGAGATTATCCTTGAAGATTAAAAAAGAAACTCTAGTTGTTGGGTATCTTGTCGGAGGTCTCTGTACTAATGTCTATTAATGTGATTTGAAACCAGTTAACTGACATGTTCTTTTGGCATTTGCTGTTGTATTGAGGTCTATCTTGCTCCAACGTCTCGGAGGTTTCTTTTAATCAATCTTATCTTGTGTAAGAGGAAATCTATTACTGGGTTTTTATCAACTGCCTATACTCTTTTGGATGGGCTAACTTGTTGCAGCCTCTAGACTTTGTTTCATTTTTTCCCTTTCTTTTTCTTGTTATAGGTGAACCCTTTGTCCTTGTTTCCTTGAAATTATTTGTCTTGTTGCTATTTAGTAAGCAGAATCATTTCTTATACCCCAAAAAAAAAAAAAAAAAAAAAAAAAAGACTGAGTACTTGTATCTTTAGTTAACATGATATCATTAGTACCAAAATCAGTGACATCAAAAGTATAATGTCTTGAGTCAGTATGTTGTTAAAATGCTTTTTTTTTTTTTTTTTTTTTTTTTTTTTTTTTTTTTGTGCATTTAGTTTGGTAATTGGCATCTCTCCCAACAACAAATGTTTGATTAGGTGGTTTATATATCTTTATAGTTCCCTTTTTTTTTTTTTTCTATAAGGTTTTCTGTTCTTTCACACCGAATCTAATATAGCGTGGACAATTCTGTTAACAGCATGTTCTGGAAAGAGGAAAGCCCCATCAACGGAGCCAAATTATTAGCATGTTAGTTGGGAGAATTGTACAAATGAGTCAGCATAAGTATGCCTCAAACGTTGTTGAAAAGTGTTTGGAGCATGGTAATACGTCCGAGGTGGAGGTCTTGATTGAGGAGATTTTAGGACAGTCAGAGGAAAATGATTATCTACTGGTATGTCAAGTAAAGCTTTACTGCATATATAATGAGTTTGTGGAATTGGTCATATTCCATTGAAAATCTGGTTAACCAAGAAATGATATCCATATCTATTCCATTACCCATTCTTGGCTTAGGCGTTTTTACTTTAGGTGAGCCGGAAAGCAGTAAATTTTATTTTTAATCTGGCCTCCTGTGATTTGCTCTTATAAACACTGTTGTATCCTAATAACATGAGGTCATGAACTAACCAAACGGTTATTCTTCAAACTCAGCTATTGTTTTCAGAACATATCAAGAACTTCACTACTGAAAACCATAACCTTTTCTAGTCTTTTTTTCCCCCCTGGTTTTTGGACCTATTGATCTCGCGCATAGCATAGCATAGCAAACTTTTTCTGGATTCTGAACTTTTTTTTTTCTGCCTCATATGTCTAGACAATGATGAAGGATCAGTTTGCAAATTACGTGGTCCAAAAGATTTTTGAGAAAAGCAATGATAGACAGCGGGAAATGTTGCTTGATCGCACAAGAACCCATCTTCATGCTTTGAGGAAATACACTTATGGAAAACACATAGTTGCTCGATTCGAACAGCTCTCCGGCAAAGGTGTGTCAGTTTCTTGCTTAGAACTACTATGCGTGTTTTTAATGTTTCATATAGTTCTCAGACATGCTAGTCCAAATGAAAGCCTGTTTTGCTATTGCCATTTTATAGACCAAAGAAAATTCTATACAGCAGCTCTAGAAAATAGTCACACTAAAATGTTTCTATATGAAAGTATCCACATGAACATATAAGTAGATTTCCAGGAACGCACTGAGGTGCAGTGTACGTGGATGCAAAATTATTTTTTTACATTATTTATAGACTTTCCGTATTAGGATTGAAAACAGTTATTCTAAGAGCGTGATGAATCCAACAGAGTTTGCAACCCACCATTGGGAAGCAGACAATCCTTGATGCATGGATGAAATTGAGCATCTCCCGTGTTAGCTTAAAATTTGGAACATTATTAAAAGTGACTTTTTCACAGCACAGAATGACGTTTTATAGTTGTGAATCGAATTTGACAGATCCTTGAATCTGGACACTCCTGCTTTTGGCAATTTTAGCAAATTTAGTAATATGCTGTTGATTGAAATGAAAGTGTCAAAACAGTTGGATGCTAATGTTGAAGCTTTTCATGCAGAAAGCCAGACTTCAGAATCTGAAGGTGCATAGAATGGGACTGCTTTCTATATAGAACCCGAGGGTTGCTTACATTGGTTGCAGAAAACAATCACATCAAATTGGTAATAGAAATCTTGAAATGGGCGAGCATTATTTCCTTCAAAAAATGTGATGAATCAGTATTCCCTGCTGTCAGCGTTTAATTTATATTTAAAGCGTTGCCAAGCCAATGCATGCTGGTGCGTTATCAAATTTTGTGTGTATTGAAGTGTATAGAAACATCAAAAGTGATGATGCACCAAGTCAAAATTTTTCACATTGCCTTGCTAGATTAGTAATTACTTTTCTTGCTTGTTTATTGCCAAGACTAGAGAGTATTAATATAAGTGAAAGCACCACAATCAAGGTTTGTAAAGTAAAATATGAATAGCTTGATTATGGAAAACATTTGTAGATATATATGTCTGGTTACAATATGGTGATGCTACTTGGTTATTCGCTTTTGCCGCTTGGGCGTTGCTAGGTTACCGATGGTAATCAGCCAGTGCATTTTACAGACCAGTGTCCATGTGCCGGCAGTAGCTTATCGGTTGGAGGTAGTAAACTGATGGACTGCGATAATAATCTGTCGGGTTACTATAGCGACTGGTACTTGAAATAGCTTTGTCATTTATTGGTGGCTCTGGCAAATGCCTCCAAAACTCTAAACACGCCTAAAGTTCGTTGAGGGTATGAAGCATGGTTAGCTGCGGCTTGCACAAGGCCTCCAATGGCTCGACCTTCAACATGTGAAGGCCGCCTTCCTCCGCCAAGTCAACTACTCCCGCGCCAATTCTCTTCCACTCAAAGGTTTGTATTAAGGATCCTAATGCCAGGCTCACCACTCTTCGAGCTGAAAGAGCCCCAGGACAAATTCGTCTTCCCCCACCAAACATAAGTAACTTATTGATACCTTGTGCACCATGTTCTCCAAATCTTTCTGGCAAAAAACTAGTTGCATTCTCCCACAGCTTCTCATCCCTTTGAATGGTCCATGTGTTGACAAACATCATCGTCCCTTTTGGTATGAAAAATCCCGAGACAGTGCAATCATCGGATGATTCGCGCGGTATGATTGGAATACTTGGAAACAACCTAAACGTCTCGTTGATTACATTTTGTAGGTAATGCAAGTTTGGCAGGTCTGACTCGTTGAGTAAGCGGTCATGTCCTACGTTAGCTTCTATCTCAGCCCAAGCATTTTGCATTGCGTTTGGATGATTCAAAAGAAGTGACATTGCCCATTCTATTGTGAGTATTGTAGTATCGGTCCCAGCAAACAGCATTGCCTGAATACATATGTTTAGAACACATTTATTAGAAACTGATCAGTAGTAGCGCAATATGCAATTAAAATCTCAAATAAAATAGACACAGGAATTAAAACCCTACCAGGATAAGACCTTTTATCGTCTCGTCGTCATACGCTTCTGGATTCGACTTTTGCAACGACAATATAAGCTCGATAAACGTCATGTTCCTTTCTTCGTCGTTTTTCCCAGTTTCAGCTCTCGCTGTTATTATTTTCTTGTGCTCGTCAACGAGGCTCTGAAAAAAGCTATCCATCTTCTTCATACACTTGATCATCCTCTTCTCAACGCCTTGAAAATCTATCCACTGCAAAAATGGCAAGAAATCGTTTATGTTTGCGCTCCCCAAAAGCTCGGACGCCTCCCTTATGATTGATTGAAATTGCTTGGCTTCTTCCGCCACAACTTCATTCCCGTAGTACCGCTTTCCGGCGATCATCTTCATCATGATGTTGAATACAAGGTCAACGATCTTTGGTCTCAGCTTTACTCTTGTCCATTTTGTATAATTATGAGATCTTTGTTCATAATTACTCGAGTTGTGTGCTTCTAATAGTTGTTTCACCATTAGCTTAATCTCCTCTTGTCGAATACCGGTGAACGTCGAGAGGCGGGTTGCGGACAAGAGCTCGAGTGATGTCAGACGGCGGAGGCTACGCCAGTGGTCGTTGTAGTTGGAGAATCCTATGGTCTTGTGATTGTAATTAAGGTGCTTCCCCGCAAGTGATTGAGAACGGTTGGCGAAAACAAGGTCGTTTTTCGTGAAGCATTCTTCGGCGGCGGAGAGCGAGGACAGAACGACGGCGTTGCGGGTTCCAAACCGAAGGAGGAATACGTCGCCGTATTTGTCAGCCATGCGGTGCAGAGTTCGGTGAAGTGGTTGGTCTAGGAGATGGAGATGGCCAATAATGGGTAGCCGCGAGGGAGGGGTTGGTGGAAGGTTTTTAGGGTTGGCATGCTTTTTTGTGAGGATTAATTTTGTGATCAAGAGAATTAGAATGGAGATTAAGAAGATTGGAAGGTTGGACCAGAAAGATATTAATTCCAGTTGCATATTTCCTACGCCTCAAGAGGAGGATGTAATATAATATTATATATATATATAGATCATCTATACGTACTATGATCATCTATATATAATTAATACGTCCGTTTTGACACCTAGGGATCACTGAGGGAGAAAATAAAAGATAAATGATGAAAATAAATTAACTTTCTTTCACGGATAAACCTAGGTGCTGCTTGGACATGGAAAAAAACAAAACTCTTCAAATACACAACCTGTACGAGGCAAAAGAAAAGAAAATTAATTACTTGTGTCAAGTAAATTAACCATTATCAGTTAGTGATTAATGCAATTTTATTCTGACATTTATGTTACCCTGTTTACTAGTAATAAGCTATAATAGTTTGTATATTAATGATAAATTAATTTATCATTGATCAGCCATTTTTTTTTTTTATCACTGATTAGACAAACATAAAAGTTGGGTCATTTCTTTGAAAATAAAAAATTTGATCTTCTATTTATGGAAATAGTGGTAAAAAAAAATGGACACTAGCCTAATTTCCTCATCGGTATTAATTATCTTGGTGAATTTAGTTCCATTATTAATTAACTAATTACAGTTTCTAATTAACTAACGGGTTGTGACTCTTCTGCGATAAATAAACCTACTAGGAATTGGAAATTACTAAAACTAAAAGAAAGAAAAAATCTGTGCGTCAAGAGATGGCAGAAAAGATTAATACAAAAAACAAAAACAAAAACCGGCAGAAATAATTAATCTTGTTTGTCATCGTCATGGTTGGGAATTGTCCAAAAGTCCCCAACTAATAAACATTTCTTGAATTCATCCGACCACCTCTGTGTCTGTGTGTGTGTGTGTGGGAAATACCTCTGAATTAAATAATTTACTAAACTTAAACAAATGGAGGTGTTATCGATATCTACTACGACATAAATTATATCACATTATCATCCAGAGCAGCATTTTACTAAAAATACAACACCACATGTAATCTCCATTTAAAAAAAAAAAAAAAAAAAACCATTGCCAAGCAAATGCATATGCTTGTGTATTTCCAAATTTTATATATATATATATATTATAAAGTGTGTAGGAACTATCAGAGTGATGATGCCAAGACAATATATTAATTTAATACTCATGACCACTTTTAGTATTTAAAGAGCACGTTCACAGTTTGGATTTAATGATATATTGCTTGATGTTGAAAATTGTGTGACAATTTTGATTGCCAAAAAATTTGCATTATAAATTACTTAAAATGTGATATAACAGTTAATCTCGATGATATAATTTTGGTTATTTTCTAATCAATACTAAAATGTGTGGATTATTAATTATACATTATAAATTACTTAAAAATGTGACTGCTTAAAATACTCCATATGCTTTTCATAAGGTGGCCGCAGTGAGGAGGAGAGAAAAGGGTAGTCAATGAGAAAACTATCCTTTCCGCTTTACATGCATATCCACTGTCGTTTGAAGACCAAGTAACATTTTAATCCATCAAGATCAAGATCTCTTATATATATGAAAATATAAAAATACCAAAAACCAAGTTATCCGTATTATGGGTTCACCCTCATCACAATCGGTTCCATCCCTTGGACAGGGAGAAAACTCTTAGCATGTGGTCTCATGTAGTGTATTGTATATGCCAAATTTCTTATATCCTAAATTTTGGTGAGAAATTTACTACAAAATATAGCAGGATACAATATTTTAACAGGATAGCATCCTAGTGGTAGTATTTCTCAACTCAAAAAAAAAAAAAAATTGCTCTTAAGCTTTGATCCTTAATGCTCGCAAGAGCAATAACCAAGAAAAATAAAACAGAAAATCTGAATATTGAATTACATCATACATCAAAAACTCTCAAAAAAAAAAAAAAAAAAAAAAAAAAAAAAAACTAAAAAAAAAAAAAAAAAAAAAAAAAGCTACAAAAATCTTTTCTGCAGCATTACATTCTTCAAAAGAGCTTCACGTCCTGGGAATGGATTGTTAATCTCTCCCACCATTTCATTCTTCTTTTCGAAAAACCCAACCGCATTCCCACTGCTAATACTTTCATTTCCCAAATTACCCCTACCCTTCTCCACAATCCCCAACTTCTTCTCTCTCTTCATCCTCAACCTCACTCTCTCCCTCCTCTCGCTCCTCCTCCTCCCTCCACTTTCTCCTTCAACTTTCCCTCCCTCTTTCCTCTCCCTTTTCCCTCCATCTTTCCCTCCAAGCCTCGGAATCCTCCCACTCTTGGAAGTCCCCAACAGCTCAAAATTAACTCCGCTCCAACCAATCTTATCCTCATTGTCCCAACCAAATCTCTCGCTTATCTCCACCAAATCAGAAACCCCAGAAGAAATTGATGAAGAAGAATTGGTTCTGTTTCCGTCCAAGGCGTTCTGAGCGAATTCCCATTCAAGTCGGTCTTGGTAAACTGGGTCTTGAAGAACTTGGTCGGCGAGCTTTGCCCAGTCCTCCAAGTCTCGAGTTCTGAGATTCTTGGAGACCCATTTCAGATAGCTTGAAGGGAGGGATCCCAGCATCTTTCCCTTGTGTTTTCCGAAGTATATGATTCTGTCTCTCGCTGGAATTGTTGTTGTTGTTGTTATTGTGGTTAAAATGGGGGTTTTGGGTTTGAAGCATTTGGTGGTAATTTGGTGATTTGGAATGGGAGTTTGAAGATGGGGGAGAGCAATGTTGTTCATTATCATTGATTGTTTGGAGGAAACAAAAAGAGCCAACACACAAAGGAGTGCGAGTCTGGAAATGCACAAAAACAGAGAATCGGTGGGTTTTGATCTTTTATAATTTAAGGACAGCGATCCGCGTTGGTGCGTGGTACTCAAAAAATAACTTTCGGGTTTGTTCGTTTCGATTCAGTTTTTAATTCGAGTTTTTGAATTTGAGTTGAGCAAAAAAAGTTAGATGTGATTCATTTCAAATTTATTTGATTTTAATTTGAGTTGAGATTTAAGGTTCGTTTGTTTTCTAGGTTCGAATTCCTGATTCGAATCATGATTCATGATTACTACAATATTTTCTCTCACAAAAAATACACGTAAATCGAAAATGGTTCAAATCACATGATTTGAATCCATGAACCAAACGGACCCTTAATTTTATGTGAGAGTTTTTTACTGTAGTAAAAAAGTTAGATGTGATTATTTGTGAGAGCTTTTTACTGTAGCAAAACTCGAATTCTAAACTCGAATAAGCGAAGTGAACGGAATGCATAAACCGTTAGTTTTTTTTTTTTTTTTTTTTTATTTTTTATTTTAACAGTAGTTTAAGAATAATGGAAAAACTAACAACGTCTATATGGAAAACTCGTAGTGATAAGTGGTTAAATACGATGAGGTAGCCAGAAATTTTGTTGAGAGAGTTTGAGTTCAATGAAAAATTTTAAATTAAATGAATAGTGTAATAAATACTAAAAATATCATAGTTTTAAACTAAATCAAGTAGTATTGTATGATCAATTTTCACATCAACAATTTTGTTTTTACTAAAAAATAAAAATGAGATTATTTTGAAAATCATTTTGAGACTGATTTTGAAATTGCGTTTGATTAGTTTTTTAAAAGATTGTTTTGAATATAATAAAAAGGTGAAATCGTGATTATTATTATAATATTATTAATAAGTACTAAAAAATGAAAACAGAAAAGTAAAAACAACTTTTAATTATTTTATAATTCTTAAACTCAAGTTAATGAATAATATTTTTTTTCTATTATTAAAAACTCTATAATTTTTTCGTTTCAATTTCGATTGAGATGTTTTTTTTTTTTTTTTAATGTTTTCACAACGAAAAGACGAATAAAATTTCACTCATATATCCTATTAAAATTTTTTATCACCATTGAGTTTTTATTAAAATATTATCCAAATATAAACTCAAGTTTTGAACAACTTAAACACAAACTCAAATAAATTCTCAATTTAAATCATAATTCAAAATGTGTCCATTTAAATATAAATTTAAATTAGAGTCTCAATTTAAACTATATTTAAATACACCTCAACTCACATTAAAATCTAAACTCAAATTACTTTAACTTAAAAAATACAAATGAACTAACCCTTAGACTTCTGGGATTTTGTTTAAACTTTTCAGATTGCAAATGAAAAGAAGAATGTGAAAGGTGATTTTAGTGTGGTTAATTTCACTAAAAGGGAAAGTTGAATTTGATATAGTAAAGGCCAACGACACCACAGTAATAGTGTTTTTTTAAAAATTATTTTGAGTATAATAAAAAAATAAAATTATATTTATTAATTAATATTATAATATTATTAATAAATATTAAAAAATAAAAATAAAATTTTACTGTTTTTTAATTCTTTTATAAAAATTATTTTAACTGTTTATTTTTTAAATATTTATTAAATGATGTAAAATTTTTAATTCTTTTATAAAAATTATTTTAACTGTTTATTTTTTAAATATTTATTAAATAAACATCATTTTATTTTTATTTTTTTTATTTATTAAAATACGTAAAAATTGTTTTTAAAAACGGTTCACGAACAAAACATTTTTGTTTTTTGTATGAAAATGAAAATGAAAACGTTTTTATTTTCATTTTGGAATCATTTTTGAAAATGCGTTTGGTAGTTTTATTATGAGATTGTTTTCGTTTTAAAAAAACCGAAATCGTGTTTGGTGGTTTAATTTTCGAAAACATGTAATAATATTTAAAATAATAAATATTAAATAAATAATATTATTAAAATATTAAATAAAAATATTAAATATATTAAAAATATATTAAATAAATATTAAATAAATATTATTATTAAATATATATGTCGTTTTTTTTCTAATAATGTTATATTTATATAACATTTTCGTATATATATATATATATGTGGTTTTATATATATATATATATATATATATGAAAACGAAGAAGAACGGAAATGGCGGTGGCGGCCCGCCAGAGGGGGGGGCGGCGGCGGAGGAGGAGGTGGCGGCTTGCGCGCAGGCGTAGGAGAGGGGGGTGGGGTGGCGGGGTGGCGGTCGCAGAGCGTGGGGGGGCGATCGCGCAGCAGAGGTGGGGGGGGGGGGGGGCGATCGCAGACGCCGGGGGCATAGTTGCAGACTTGGGGGCATCAGACGCGGGGGGGGGCAATGCAGACGACAGTGGGGGGTGGGGTGGTATGGTTGCAGACGGGGCCGGATCTCCCGCCTCTTCTTGGCCGAGAAGAGAGAAGAAAAGAAAAGAAAAAAAAAATGAAATCACGAAGAAGAAGGAGAAACTGAAAATGAAAACAAGAAAATGAAAACGGGTTTTTCCTGTTTTTATTTTTCCGCAAAACGACGAAACTGATTTCATTTTCATTTTCTGATTGCTTTTTTGCCAAACACATTTTTTTGAGAACCATTTTCATTTTTTACATCGAAAATGATGAAAAACGGAAATGAAATCACAAACAAACGCACCCATGACTTGTTCAACGAAGAAAAGTAAAGGAGGACTGCCACAATCATAAATTATTATTATTTTTCTTGGATATTTATGTTCAGAACATCCACATTGAAGAGTCTTCAGTACGGCGAAGACTTTTTAATAGAGATCCATCCATTCATAAAGAAAAGTAGAAAAGAAGGATGATCCCAATTTCTTCCGTTGGATAGCAATAATTTTCATTTTATCATTTAACTTTTAAATTTTAAATTTATTATAATAAATTTTAAAAAAAATAATCACATATAATTTTTTTATTATAATAAAAAATTCTTACATGAAATTAAATTTAAATTTAAATTAAAAATTTGAATTAATAAACTAAATAGGTAACAAGTGATTTTTTTTTTTTTTTTTTATTTTAACGCTTCAACTTTTGAAGACTTGGATTTATAGGAATCCAAAGTTATAAGTCCAATGAAAAGTTTTGAGGGTCAATTGTCAATATTTTTAGCTGAATATCAATCAAACGTCTGTTTTTAATGATGTTAGTGCGGATTTCTATAGTAAACATGATTATTTCATGAACCATTGAGGACAAAAAAATAACATCAAAATTAAGGGCCAATTTGAGATAATTTGTGTTTGTGTGTTTAAGTAGTAAAAAAAATTAATATAAGTTTGAGTTTTGTAATTAGTGTTTGAATAATATTTTAAAAAATATTTTTATAGCTAGAAAGAATTTTTAAATTTATTTAGATAAAAAAATAAAAATACTTTATTATTATAAAAAATAATGTAATAAAAAGACATAAATGAAATATTTAATTTAGTATTCACAAAAAAATAATTAAAAATTAAATAATTTTTTTTTTTTTTCATAAGCATTGAGCTTTTTTATCAATTTCAGAGGTGAAGACACTGGAGATTGTCCTAGCTTTATGCTTCATTGTGCTCTCTTGTGTTGCCCTTGTGCTCTCTGGTTCAATCATAGACCCTGAAATAAAATAAAGTTCTGGTAGGTAGCCAAGTCTACGTTGGCGGAGACTTACTACTACTACTACTCTCTCTCTCTCTCTCTCTCTCTCTCTCTCTCTCTCTCTCTTTAGTTTTGGAGGAATGCAATTTTAGCATGTTAAAGGATCTCGTTCTCTCTCTCATTCGAAAATCTCCAATCTAGCTCTCCTTTCTCTCTCTTCATCCATGGCTTCTTCAGGTACTGCTGTTGTACAAGCAGTAGTTGTGTCTGCTTTCCTAATTATCTCTTTCGTCGTCGTCAGCGGAGAAACTCTAACAAACCAGTCTAACCCCAATATCATCAAACTTGGTTCCTCACTCTCCACCACAAACACTAGTCCATATTGGCTCTCACCTTCCGGCATCTTTGCCTTCGGTTTCTATCGCAAAGCTGGCAATAATATTAACACTTCTGACGACTTTGCCATTGGGATCTGGATGCTCACTCGTCCTAAACCCGTAATTGTTTGGACTTATAATATTGCAAATAAGCTGGATGACACGCCTTTTCCTTCAAATGCTACGTTGGAGTTGACAAGACAAGGTTTGCTTTTCACAACTACTCATGATCATCAACAGAAAATCAAAGACAGCCCAATTATCCTTTTGCCTGCTGATCATGAAGATGCAGATATAACGTCAGCTGCTCTGTTTGATTCTGGGAATTTCTTGCTCTTCGGTAACAACTCTGTTGTTATCTGGGACAGCTTTGATTATCCAACGGACACAATTTTAGGAGGTCAAAATCTTACTCGAGAAGAAGGTCGTGAGCTAGTGTCTACCGGCTTAGGTTACCGTCTAAGTTGGCGAAGAGACGACACTCTAGTGTTGTACGCTCCAAACAGCTTCAGTAGACCGGAAAATGCTTACTGGGAAGCTCCTTATAATAACAGCGGAGATTTGTGTCTTAGCAACACTGGCCTTCTCTATTTCTCTACTTCCAACTCAACAATCTTGGCAAATGGCACTACTGGTTATAATCAAACCAAAAGTCGTGACACCACCACTGTTATCTATCGCGCAACACTTGATGCTGATGGAATTTTCAGATTGTATGCACACCAACTCTTCAGCAACAAAAGTTCAATTGTTTCCACAAGGTGGTCAAATTTGAAGAACCAATGTGATGTCAAAGGTTTTTGCGGCCTTAACAGTTATTGCGTCGGAGAGGGCAAAAGAGCAGATTGTTGCTGTTACCCTGGATTTGTGGTCAACAACGGCAGTGCTAAAGGTCTAGGCTGCTATCATAATTTCGGTGAAGATAGCTGCAGATCAAAAGAGCAGCCACGTTTGAGGTACGACATCTCTACTCTAAAGAACATGACGTGGGAAGATCATCCTTATTCAGTTACACCAATGCCAAAGAAGGAAATGTGTAGCCAATTTTGCCTAAAAGATTGTAACTGTTGGGCTGCGTTGTACTTGAGTCCTAATTGCCGCAAGTATAGGCTCCCGCTTAGGTATGGTAAAATGAATCCGAATTTATTAGCTGCAGCTTTCTTCAAGGTGGTTTCAGGAAAGTTCAATGATGCGAAGCATGATGACGAGTCACCTCCCGAAAATCAGTCAGAGAACGGCACAGTTTTAGTTCTTGGCTTAAGTTTTGGCTCTTTTACACTCATGTGTCTTGTCTTTGCTGCCACTAGTTTCTTCATTTACAGGCATAGAGTTTATAGGTACAAGAGGCTCTTTGAAAATGCAAATGTCGGACTAACAGAAGATTTTAGCTTGCAATCGTTTTCTTACGACGAACTCGAGAGAGCAACGGATGGCTTCAGGGAAGAACTAGGGAGGGGTCCCTTTGGAGCAGTCTATAAAGGTACCACTTTATCCGGCAGCAACAAAAGCATTGCCGTTAAGAGACTAGAGAGAGGTGCGGAAGAAGGAATAAGAGAATTTCGAGCTGAAATGGCCACCATTGGAAGGACTCACCACAGAAACTTGGTTCAATTGCTTGGTTTCTGTATTGAGGGATCCAAAAGGCTTCTTGTTTATGAGTTCATGAGCAATGGCTCGCTCGCCGATTTCCTCTTTAAGGCCAGTGTGCGCCGCCCTGCTTTGAGAGAAAGGGTAAGATTGGCGCTAGATGTGGCAAGAGGTCTGTTTACCTTCATGAAGAGTGTGGAGTTCATATTATCCACTGCAATTTGAAGCCCCAGAACATACTCCTGGATGACACTTTGACTGCGAAGATCTCTGATTTTGGTTTCGCAAGGCTACTAATGCCAAAGCAAGGAAAAGAGTCAGTGGGGGTTGAAGAGAGCACAAGATCATACTTTGCTCCCGAGTGGAAGAAGAATGCTTTGATATCTGTTAAGTCTGACATTTACAGCTTTGGGATTGTGCTTCTCGAGATCATATGTTGTAGGAGAAGCATAGATGTTAAAGCTTCGTCGCCAGATCAGGTAGATCTCTGTGATTGGGTCTGTGATTGCTTTGTGGGTGGACAACTGAGTAAGCTGGTGGAATTAGATGAAGATGATGTTAACATGAGGACAATAGAGAGAACGGTGAAAGTGGGCATCTGGTGCATTCAAGATGATCCCGATTTACGTCCTTCGATGAACAACGTTATCTTGATGTTGGAAGGCACAATGGACATTCCTCTTCCTCCAACTCCAACGTTTTCTTAGATATTTATTTTCAGTTGGAATTTAAATGTACCATCTATGCGTTAAATAGTTATATTAATTAATGCAAAGTGTTCTAGTTTTATGGGTTTATATAACAATGTTAGAAGAATAATTTATATTTAATGTAATTATTTCTGTAAAATGTTAGTTACTATATGATTTGGGACGTACCAAATTTTAGAAATCATTTATTAATTTTAGTGTGAGAGACTATAATTGCCAATAAATCAAAGTTCTAAAGCTAAATTAACCTTTTAAGAAAAAATTATGAATGAAGTGTGCTTGAATGGAGTGTTAAAAATAGTCTTTTCAAAATTTTTAGAGTTTTATATATATAAATATATATATATATATTAACCTCATTGTCTATGTTACCTTTTGATAGGCTATATGAATGTTAGATTTATTTCTCTCTTTACTCTGAATATGTAGGAAGAAGAATCATCTTTGAAATAAAGTTATGACTCATGAAGCTTGAGAGAAGAAGGAGAAAAAAATAACAAATAATAGATTCCTTTTCATTGTCTATGTTACCTTTTTTTTTTTTTTTTTTTTTTTTTTTTTTTTTTTTATGTAGCTAATCTTAGTCAAAAGTACCATTAAAATAGATTCCAAATAATTGCTTTCTTCCATATTGGGACCCCAAAGTCAAGAAAAAACAAAAAACAAAAAAACAATGTACATGTGCCAGGCATAAAAGAAAGCACATAAGATGCCTTTCCTATGCATATATTCAAAACAACAAAGCTCTTGGAACCGATTTGAGTTTTTAAGTTTAAATTTCTACAGTAAAAAGCTCTCAGAAAATGTTACATTAAAATTTTCTGCTACAGTAAAAAACTCTCAATAAATATCACATCTCAGCTCGAATCGAAAACTCGAATTCGTGAAGTGAACGAGGCAGATTAGTGTACTTTTTTCCTTTTAACCAGCACTCTAATCAAGGTCATATATATTTATATATGTGATTTAACTGTAGACATGTTTGACATTAATTGCAAAGAGGTGGGAGGCACATGCCAGCCTACCCCCCATACTTAGTTTTAGCAGAAAATTCTATGCTTTCTCTTGGGCAAATTGAAGTTAGATACAATTACATGTTAGTTAACCCTTAACAAAAGAATTATGGACTCCCAAAATATATAGCTCCTTGTAAGCTTGTGGGTTAGTTCATATCTATATCTCTCATACGAATGTATGCATCAGACACGCATGTTACAAGCTTTGTAAGTACATGTAATGTATTTAGTACATGTAATGTATTCCTAATGACTATTAAGTAAGGTCCCGTTCATGTATAGTGCCCTTAAGCTTGCTAGTTTGATAAACTTATTCGAACCTGTGAAATAACTGTGAAATCAAAAATAGCATATGCTAGTTTATGTTTGTGTTTTGGATGTATTTTGAAGTAAATGTTATGATTTTTTATGAATATATAAGGACGCATTGATATTTAATAGTGGTTCACCCTTATGAAAAAGAGTTACATCCCATGTATTGTATTTCTCTTGTTTGACTCTTACAGATTACATAAAAAATGGAGGACCAACCCCCCTCTTTCCAGTTGCCTTAAAGATATGTACGAGAACAAATTATTTAAATAAGGAATTGAAGAAAAGTATATTTATGAGGACTAATTTGGAGAGAAGAAAAAGAAAGAAAAATGTATGATGTGACAAAAAAGATAAGAATGTAAAATGAGTAGACAATAAATAAAAATAAAAATAAAAGAGGAGAGAAAAAAAGAAGAAAGTTAAAAAAAAAAAAAAAAAAAGGAGGAAAGAAAGAAAGAAAGAAGAAAGCAAAATGCATGTTTCAATCAAGACTTGTCTTTTGATTGAATATTATAATGTACAGTATAAGATAGCTATGTAAAAAATGGTTTTTATCAAGGCAATTTTTCATAATTGTGTAATAAATAAAAAAATTAATTAAGGGGCTAATTTCAGAAGAAAAAAATATATAAAAGGGCAATTAGGAAAAAGTAGTTATAAAGGTCGCGCATTTGATAATATAATATATTTAGAGGATGTAAGAAAACTAAGGAAATATGCTAAAAAAAAGTATTACATGATAGGACGAAATTAGAAGAAATTGCTAAGTCTAGTTTTTAGCAACTGTTAGTGGTGTTGCGTGCATCCTCACCAATCTATCCCTTGGCCTTAGCGGCTAGCATAGCATCAGTAATCTTGTCTTCGTTTTAGTTTTTATTTTGATGTAATATAGGTGATATTGATTATGCCATTTTAGCGTTTATATTTTCGTAATTGTGTAATAACGAAAGTTGTTGCCTCACTAATTCATAGTAGTGTTAGGTTAGATCATATTTAGTATTGTAGGTGATCTTAGTGTTCTTTTGAGACTTTTATTCTTAATCAATTGGTTTTATCCATCAACTATAATAACTTAATCAAACGAGTTTTTATCACGCTTGATTATTAATTTGCCGAGCGGGCTTTTCTTAACGAGTTTCAGTACTTATATTCGTTTTTAAATTTCATTTATTTTTATTGGCGGATCTAATTTTTATCTGTGGTGGTCATTTGTGTTTATATTAAAGTATGTAATAATTATTAAATGAAAATTTTCATTTTAAAAAGATAGAATCTTTCGTGAAAAAGACAATACTTTTTCTTCGCCATTTCTTCGTTAGATAGTAACAATTTTTGGAGTTGGGCTTTTCCATAATTCTTCAGATGAGATTGCTTCCGTCTCTTCTCACCTTTCTTTTGATGACTTCCATTTTATTGCATCTTCGCAGTCACTCGGTCAGTCAATGGTCGGTCAATAAATTACTGCACCCTCATTAAATCTGAGCCACAAGATAAGAAAAAGAAAATATACGTATAACTACTCTACGAAGTTTTATGATTTCGCAGCCCATACCTTTTTGTAATATTGTGTTCTTTTTCTGTATTAAGTTTATCTGAAGATACATAGCTTGTTATTCATGGCTTCCGCGGCCTTTATTTTTCTGCTGATAGTCCTTTCCATATCGTTGACGTCTCTAATTGGTGAAAGTACAACACAAACCGAGAAAGCAGCTTCGAGCAAAGATATATTCCCCGGCTTCTCACTGTCCCCGATGAGCAGCAGTACTCATAAGTCCTCTTGGCCTTCTCCTTCAGGAAACTTCGAATTCGGCTTTTATGGGGAACAGCACGGCTTTGCCATTGGAATATGGCTGGTGGGTGTCGACGAAAGAACGGTGGTGTGGACAGCAAATAGAGATGACCCTCCGGTCAATTCAAATGCAGAGCTGGTGTTCACGACCAGTTCCGGTAAGCTTCTCTTGAGAAGTGGTAAAGGCGAGGAGAAACGTGTAATTGCTAGTACAACAAGTTCCGCTTCCTCCGCTTCTATGCTCGATTCCGGCAACTTTGTTCTCCGAAACAACAATTCCGACATCATTTGGGAGAGTTTCAAGCATCCTACAGACACAATCTTGCAAGGTCAGGTACTACCCACAGGGGGTCAGTTGTTTTCAAGTGTATCCGACACAAACCATTCGACGGGAAGGTATCATCTCTCGATGCAGGCTGATGGTAATCTTGTCTTGTACCCAGCAAACACTGAGGATTCGTCTCAAGATGCTTACTGGTCCACTAATACCTGGCCCCCTCAAGACAATCTCAACCTTTACCTTAATTCCACTGGCCTTCTATCCCTCGTTGAAATTAGTAATACTTCCAAGCTTGTTGAGTACTCCTCCTTGATTGATGAGTCATCTCTGAGCAAGGATAAGGTGGTAAACGGCACAGTGATTTATCGTGCAACTGTTAATGCTGATGGGAATTTCAAGTTGTATTCTCATCTGGTCAATAAAACAAAGAAAGAACCTCAAGATGTTTCCGAAGTGTGGTCTGCGTTGCGAAATCCTTGTGCAGTGAAAGGCCTTTGTGGCCTCAATAGCTACTGCACACTCAACGATGTACAACCAAACTGCGTTTGTCTTCCAGGAACAGAGTATGCTGACCCGGATAGGTGGTCTCTCGGTTGCTTGAGAAACTACTCGAAGATCGAATGTGAGTCGGATGGGAAGGAGAAAGTGAAATTCTATAATATCATTAAAACGGAGAGCATCAATTGGGCAGCTACTCCTTATGTGGAACTCCAAATGTCTACGGAGGAAAATTGCAGTAACTCTTGTTTGGAAGATTGCAATTGTGAGGCAGCAATATTTGAGCTCAATGATATTCCCAAGCGCAATAATATTCACGATGGAATTGATAATTACAACGGGTATGTTTGTAGGAAGCAAAAGCTTCCATTGAGATACGTCAAGAGAGATTTTGATTCTCCAAAGACAGCCTTCTTCAAGGTGAGAAACGGATCAGAAAACGCCGGATCAATAAGGAACAAAATGTATCGTCTCCCAAAATCAGAAAAAAGGTCGAAAGACGACGCCACCGACAAAAAGGTTTTGATACAGATAATTGTCCTAGCTTTATGCTCGATTGTGCTCTCTTGTGTTGCCCTTGTGGTCTCTGGTTTTTACTTTGCCAAAGTACGTGTCCTGCGGTACAAGAAGTTGAGAGACGATGGAATTTGGGGCGACACGACTCATCAGGAGGAAGTTACTTTGAGAGTGTTTTCCTACAATGAACTCAAACGCGCAACAAATGGTTTCAAAGAAGAGTTAGGGAAGGGATCATTCGGAGCAGTTTACAAAGGGAGCTTAAACAAAGGCAAGAAGCTTGTCGCGGTGAAAAGGCTTGAAAAGTTAGTGGAAGAAGGCGAAAGGGAGTTCCGGGCTGAGATGCGAGCGATTGGAAGAACGAACCACAAGAACTTAGTTCGGTTGTTGGGTTATTGTGCTGAGGGCTCAAGAAGGGTTTTGGTGTACGAATATATGAGCAATGGCTCCTTGGCAGACCTCCTTTTTAAGAACGCGATGGGCATAGGCTGCGAAGAAAGGGTCAGAATCGCCGTAGATGTTGCAAGAGGCATCCTTTATCTGCATGAGGAGTGCAAGGTCCCCATCATTCATTGTGACATAAAGCCTCAAAACATTTTGATGGACGATGTTTGGAGCGCTAAAATATCGGATTTCGGGCTAGCAAAGTTGTTAATGCCAGATCAAACGAGAACTTTCACAGTGATTAGAGGGACAAGAGGATATATGGCTCCTGAATGGCACAAGAACACTCCGATATCAGTGAAGGCAGATGTTTATAGTTACGGAATTGTGTTGCTGGAAACTTTGTGCTGCAGAAGGAACTTGGATACTAATGTATCAGATGCAGACGAGATTGTTCTTTCTAGTTGGGTCTACAAGTGTTTTGCGGCTAGAGAGCTGAAGAAGCTCGTGAATGGTGAAGAAGTGGATAACAAGACTTTGGAGAATGTGGTTAAGGTGGCCTTGTGGTGCATCCAAGATGAACCGGCCCTTCGTCCTTCGATGAAAAGTGTTGTGTTGATGTTAGAAGGGATTGCTGATGTTGCTATTCCTCCATGTCCAACTTCCACTTAGAATATCTGAAGCAATAAGTAGCTACTTCTGGTTTCTATCTACTGTTTTTTAGGGATGTTTCTTTTATGTTTACAAGTACTGGTTTTATGTATGTATTTTTCATTTCTGCTGTCATTTCTGTTCTACTTCTGCTGTCATTTCTGTTTACAAATTCAAATCACGTGATTTAAATTCTCTAATTAAACGCTCTATTTATAGGAATCCAAAGCTATAAGTCCACTGCAAAGTTTTGGCTGTTAGAAATATGGACAAAATACTATAAGTGCCTTCTTTTTCTCTTAAAAAATGTGAGCGCTGCCCAGATGGGTTAAAAAAACTTTCGGTTCCCACACATTTTGCTCTCCGTCCATTGGTTGAAAAACCTATCATCAATTGTGAAGAGTTTTTAAGCCTGTTTGAATAAAAAGTTAAAAACACTTATTATTATAAAAAATAATATAATAAAAAGATATAAATGAGATATTTAATTTATTGTTTATAAATATAATGTTATAAATGTAAATAGAAAAAAAATTTTTTATACGCACTTTTTTTATAAATATTAAAAAAATAATTTGTTCTTAAAGTGTTTAAAAAAAAAAACTAAAAATATTTTAAAATTGTCCATCTGAACCGATTTAAAAAAGACTTTTAAACTAAGTAAACTAAAAACAATTTTTTTTTTTTTTAAAAACTAATCCAAACAGGCCCCAATTCTTAAGACTTTCTTAAAGCAAGCACGATTATTGCGGTGGTTGCTATTCTACGATTGAATATTGATTCCGTTTTACTTTTTTATTTTCAACAAATAAAGAGAGCTAGCAAGTAGCATTAGACTTTCGCAATATTTCAGTATTGCAATAGCATATGGGGTTTGCTTTATTCTTACCAACAATAATGCAGTTACGTATGTATGTCTGTTTACCTATTATAACCTTTATTTTTTAGAGAAAATTACATATTTAACCTGTTTAAGCACCTGACTAAATTACAATAATGCAGTTACATATGTATGTTGTTAATAATCATTTTTCTTTTTAAGAGTAGAAATATTTTTTAAGCATTTAAGCATATATAATATTACTAGTGATGATGCTTTAAGCATTTTCCGTACTACTTGTCGACAGCAAAGGGTACATGTAGAGGCTTATATCTCCATAGCTCACGGAACTCGCTTGTTTAATTCTTGAGCAACCACAGGTCATATGTGTCGAGAGATCAATCTAGTCAAATTCAAATTAAATCCCACTAAATTCTTCATTTAGTTTTTTACGCACAATTTTATTACGCAAGAGATTGTAATTCAGAGAGTATCAATGCATCTATAAGTGGACTTAGACAAAGAATGTAGTTTATAATTATGATCTTGTTGTTCTAGCTGAGATTCTTCCGCTGCATCCTTCTGGATTCTGAGCTCTTATATGAGAGAGACGAGTGAGGGAGAGCGACAGGGAAGAATTTTCAATGATCCGAGAACTAAGAGAAACTCCAACCGTGTTAAATTAATGTGTTAATTTTAAATTTAATATTTTAAATAGTAAAGTCACTCTACAATTTTATTCTTTATTGCTAATTTTGCCAATTTCCGCCGAATACAATCTTTAATAATCTTAACATTTAATTACTATTGGTTGATATCTTATTATTTAAATTTAGAGTGGTTCTATTCACACATACTTTTTTACTCTCCATATTCCCCTATTAAATTAAATTTTTTTATAACAAAAAGACCCTCACTTAAAATGACAAAAAAGATAATTATGATGACTTAATTATGTAATAAAATTTTGTTATAAAAGGAAACTAATTACATTATTCTTTTTTCCTTATTGGTTGATATGTTAATTACGTAATTACATTTTTTTTTTTTCCTTATTGGTTTATTACGTAATTACATTATTGGTTGATATGTTTTTTTTTTTTTTTTTTTTTTTTTTTTTGCTATTGTGGTATGATGGTATTTTTACTCTTTTTTGTCTTTTACTATTAAAAAAAATTACATTGAGATTTTTTTGGTTATACTCTGTTGAATTCATTTTTTTTCTTTTTGTAATTCTTATATTTTGTGCTTTATTTTTCTTTTAAAAAAATGTAATAGTCAATTTTTTTTTTTTTTTTATGTATGATAATAGGCTTCATGCTTAAAACTTCAAAAAAAAAAAAAAGTAGAGAGATAAATAAATTGTAATATTAAAATAACATTTTAAAATAAAATAATGTGTGTGAAAAGAAAAATAAAATGGTCAAGAATTGATAATCTTATGAAAATAGTTAGGGGTAAAATAATAGGGGTTTCCTTTTAAAATTGAATGGGGTATGTATTTAAAAGGTGGATGGAGAGAGTAAAAAGAGACTGTGAATAGAATCTCTCTTTCATCATTGCAACATTTGTTGTTTCATATTATTTTAAAATTAAAAGTGTACTTTTATAATTTTTAAAAAGTAATGATTATAGTAAAAAAAAAAATAGATTAATATTTAAAATATCATTATCTATTAGAGCACAGATGAAAATAACATTTTAAATTTGTCATTATTATATTTTTTTATTGTCAAATGTGTAATTGATATTAACATTTGTATTGGAGATGAAATATTGATGAAGAGTGAGATTTGGATACTATTATGAAAACAAAACAGAGAAAAAAATTACAAGTTATGGCATAATTCTTCATCCCAAATAAGTTATGGCATGAATCTAAATATAGATAAAAGTGGTGGCATGTCACTTATTTTCTACAAATTATTAACATGTAATACTAGTCATTAGCGGCATAGAAGCAATGGATTCTAGTTAATAATACTAGTCATTAATCAAAATGTCCTGAATATGTTCCATTACTCAACTCATTTGCAGCCATACAAATTGTCAATCAAATTGTGACTCGTCCGTTCCCCATCAACAGCTTATGAGCGCGGTCACTTCCTTATCCATACAAAAACTTTTTTTTTTTTTTTCAACGAACGAGGTTTGCATACTTTTTTTTTTCTTCTGCTTTTATTTTTTATTTTTTATTATACAAGCCTTACTTACAATTATTTTTACATATTTATTTAAAAAAAACAATTATTTTTACATATTTATTTTTAAAAAATAAAAAAACCACAAACTTTCTCAACTGTAAAGAACCTGAAAATGCTAGCTTCTTCTTCTTGTTCTTCTACTCGTTTGCAAGCTTTTAGAACTGTAACTTGTCCAAAGCGTCATCGCATTTTCCTTCAATCGTCGTCGCAATGTCGGTGCCATTGCTCTCTCACCGGCTTCCGAGAGGTTTCGATGACGCAGCCTCGGACCTTCCAAAACGACGCCGTTCAGCTGCCAATCACAAAGACAAACAACCTAAATAACAACAACAACAAGACAAGTGGAGAAGGGAAGAAAAATGGCATCCCAAAAGGAGAAGAAGATGATGATAATGAAGAAGAAGAAGAAGAAGGAAAAGGGATTTCTAAGATACGAGTGCCCAGGCAAAAATACATACAGGTTTCCAAGGCTGACCTTCTCAGCGGCATTTTGTCGAACATCTTCCGTGCGTCTGCCGTTGATTATCAGGATGATGACGAAGTAAAGGACTTTCTTCTTTTATCGTCGTAAGAGCTTAAATTTGCATGTGGGTTTTGCTTTAACTTTCAAATTTTTCTTTCTTGAATTTATTTATTTCTGTGTGTGGGAATTTGAAGGTGTTTGGACTCTATTCTTCATGCCGAACACAAGAGTATTTTGGAAGAGATGCGCTCTGATTACTTCCAACAAGCAGTCAATGATGAAGGCTCGGTTTTCGATAGTGCCGAGGACTTGGATTCTTCTGGCATTAACGGGGTTGAGAGGGGCTGGGATGAGGAGGAAGGAGAAACTGAATTCGAAAACCCGATTTCGTTTAATTACGTTCTGAATTTGAGGAATCTCCTGCCTTCATCTTCTTCTTCCCCCAAAGACGTTAAAAAGTATGGATACTTCTTCTTTTTGTGCTTAATGAGTAATAACCTTGTTTAGTAGTTAGGCTTTGAACTTGCAGCTAAAACATTACACTTCTGCCTTATCATAATGGGTGGTGTTTTATGTATGAACTGCCCGGTAAACGTTAGATTTTAGCCAAGAGATTAGTAGAACGCGACTTTATGAGTCATGTCAAATGCTAAGAACAAACCACTGTTATGAAATAAAGAATAACATGAAACCGCTGCTAATCATAATGTATCGTTTCTTTTTGGGGTAGAGTTGCTGCTGCCACTCGCTTTCAGCGTGCTTTCATGCAACTTCTTTACGACGCTCAGTTCGAAGAGTTGTCAGCAAGGGATTTGATGCTGACATCTGCCCTGAACACGGATTATCTCCTTACTTTACCTATATATGTTGATTGGAAGAGAGCGTCTGAATCCAACGCAATAATATTTAGGTGATTGTTTTCATAACGCAACTCTTTTTTTTCTCCATATTTTCTCCCAATTTCAAGCTTAGAATGAAGTCTATAAAAATTGTAGATCTGATTAAAAAGAATATGTGAGACAAAGAAAGCATGTACGTAAAGATATCTGTTTATAATTATACTTGATAATTTCTAATATTTAGACTTATAAAATTAACATGCCTTCTTCAAAACTGTTCTTCTTACTTTGCATGCGTAATTCATCTCATAGACGGGGATATGCAGCTGAGAGACAGAAGGGCCTTCTCATAGTCGAAAAGCTGGATTACCTACAGTCTAGGCTTCTAAGAGGGATCTTCTTCATTTTATCAAAACCATTGGGAAAACTTGGAAGCTGGATAACTAAGGTCACTCTCTTCTTTTTCTGCGTTTCACTTCATTTCCTCAGTATGGTACCTATAAAAAGTTCAGATTTAGCCCTAACCCTTTTTTTAAATTGTTTCCAGGCCTTCAGAGATGCTTTTCAAACAGAAGAAGCAGAAGATTGGACAGAGAGATTGAAGCTTTGGCTCAAGGAGCTAGTTCTTTTCCAGCAATCATTTCAACAGAATGAAGGAACATCTGGTGACATGCTAGGAGTGGATGAACTGTCGGATAAGGATCTTCCGATGTGGCTTGCAGCTCAAAGGGCAGTTTCTCGTTACGAAGGACTTCTATCACCAGTAGGTCCTCGTGGAAGACTCTTAAGAAAGCTGCTTACTTGGATTGGACTTATTTCCCCGACACCAGAAACACCTTTTGAGCTTGATGGTGATACTGATGCTTCTGAGCCTTACAAAGGGTTAGGGCAAATACCTTTTTCTTTACTACTAATACATAATGGCTATTGTTTTCTATCTTTTATTTATTTATTTTGTTTTTTTGGCTGACGGGGAAAAAACTATGTACTTGAATACATCATGTCTTTTAATTAGTACCTTGTGGTCACAAAAATTTTGTGAGACAATGTATAGGATTAACTTGCAAGTTAAGAAATGTAATCTAAAAAAATAAAAATTAAAAAACTAGCATGTTTATTAGTTTCCTATACATGGAAAAACAAAACAAAAAAAGAAAATGGAATACAAGCAAGTATATTTTAACTTCTTGTTTACTTGAAGTCCTACTAGTTTAAAGGATGTGCATGGAGCATTGCCATTCCTCTGGAAACAGAGTGAGATTAATACAATCCTAGAAATTAACTAGGAGAATAAAGGTGGATATGGCGTGGATTAAGAAGCGACTTTCTCCAAAATTTCATATGCTACTTAATTTAGTGAAATATAATAGGAAAAAAAAAAAAAACAAGCAGTTACCTTCAAACTTGACGAAATGATACTATAATTATCTTTGGCTCAGGCGCATTTTTTTATCAAGGATTACACTTGGTGATATCTGGAGACCTGCTACAAGGAAATACTGTGGAAACGATATTTGGAAAAAGTTAAAAACTTCAGTATCTATTCTTCTCTCACAGTCAATAATCCAGGTATACTGAGTTACTCTTTCCATAGAAAATGTGCATTTTACTCTCATCCATGTGCCCCATAAATTTACAGCAGAGTTCTGTGTTTATTTCCATGTTACTTATTTTGGAAAATGCCTTCAATGATAGGTATAATTTTCTTTTAAGTTTTGGCCAAAACCTCAATGCTGTGTATCTCCGATTTCAGAATTATATATAGGCGTGCTTTAGGACTTTTTTTTTTTTTGGTGACATTTCCTTCCCAAAAGAAATTACAGTCCAGGCCTTCCAAGTTTTTTTTTTTTTTTGGGTAGTAATTATCGTTTTTCAATTGCAGATGATATATTGTTTGAAAGTTTGTCTTAGCAGAAAACTGAAAACCAGTCAATCTGAGCAGAAAACTGAAAACCAGTCAATCTTAGCAGAAAACTGAAAACCAGTCAATCTTATCAATGTATAATGTCTTTACAAATTAGGAGCCTGCATTTGAAGAACTGATTCTGCTCTGCACCGAGGAAGTAGATAGAGTGGGCACTGGAAACAAAGCTGACATCCCATCATTGCAGTTAAAGATATACGAAAAAATTCCTATTCCAGATTTACCAGTATGTATTTCAGGCTGCGTGCTATGTTCATTATCTTACTCTTCTCATATTCCGGGCATCATTTAGAAATTTACTTTTCACAGTTATTTCTTTGTAGGTCGTCTTTCCCCACAAAAAGCTTTCGTTTCGCGTTATAGACACGGTATGAAGATTGTTCTCTTATTTCTAGACTTTCTAGTTTAGTTAGTTGAATGCTTAGAGTTTCATTGAGACAATTATAAGCTAACTCAAACCTGGGATATAGAGTTCCCTTCAAAAGAAGAAGAGAAGAAAAAAGATAGGAAGTAGTTGGCTGTAGAGCCCTATCATTACTTCATTTACTGACTAAAGTAAAAATGGTTGTGCTTTTAAAAAAAAAAAAAAAAAAAAAAAAAAAAAAAAAAAAAAAAAAAATTTGTAAAGCATAATTTTCGTTTGAAATAAATCTTTAGCCTCGTGACCGCTTGTAATAAACTTGTAGGTACGGTTGGACGTTGCAACGATGGTGGGGCTTTTGGCATACTTCATTAACTACAAATTCGAAGATGTCTTATCCTCTCCGTATGTATCTTCTCTTTCTCAAGATGGCTTGACTCTTCACTTTTTGCCACAGGAAAAACTTGCAGATATCTCTTTCATAATAATTGATTGATTTTCATGGTGATAAGATTATGATCTCCCCTTTTGTAATTATTCATTTATTATTTGTCTATGCATTTTCTAATTGGAAAAATATTACCATAATTTTCCCCCGTCAAAAATTGTTAATCAAAAGAGTATTCCTTTTATTTTGAAAGATTGAACACGAAGCAAACCCCTTGAGAAATCTTTTTGTTTTAAAATTTATTTTATTTAATTTTTTTAGTTATTTAATGTAGATTATTAAGGGTAGTCATTATATTTTTAAAAATTTAACCCGTCAAAGGGATACTTTTAGATTGTTTAAAAAACACTGAGATACTTTAGACATTTGCTAACAATTTTGTATTGTGTTGCGTCAGCTCGGCAATTTTTCTTGACGTGGTTGCCATCACTGCTCTTATAATCTACGTGTCTCGTGTGGTTCTTGGTTACAAACAGACTTGGGATAGGTATCAGGTGAGTCTACTTTGTTTTCCTCTGCCATCTAAGAGATGAGATATGAATTTCTCAAGTGTGGAAATAGATTTCTTTAAGACTCGATATATGTAGACCCAATCCTAAAGCAATGTTCTACAACAGCTATTGGTCAATAGAACTCTTTATGAAAAGACTTTAGCAAGTGGCTTTGGCGCAGTTCATTTTATCCTCGATGCTTCCGAACAACAGCAGGTAAGAATCCTATCTGCATTCTACTTCTTTTACTCAATTTCATCTAATGGGATCTGTGTCCTTTCAGGGGGGAAAAAAGATTAGATAAAATTCCTTCCATGTAATGAGCTTCATGGATTTATAATTAAGCCACTAATTTTCCATTTCCTGGAATGTTGTATGCAGTACAAGGAAGCCATTTTGGCCTATGCAATCCTGCTCAAGATGGAGGACAAGGTTTGCTCCTAATCTTATCTCAATCTACCTGCTTTTACTTTTACTTCTGTATTATTGACTGCTGTTGTTATAGGCTTCCATCTTTAAAATCTATGCCGAAGTAGCTCTTTGATTATATGAGTGTCGAGCTTCTATTGTCATTTTGGTATTCCCAACACTCTAATTGCCGAAGTTTTATAGTAAGTCTAAGCTGAAGCATTAGTTCATATTTTGTCACGACTGCAGATCTCATGTCGCCAAAGTGTTGGAGACAAATGCGAGAGATTCATGTACGATGTGTTTAAAGTAAAGGTAAAAGAATGAAGCCGTTTACAGTAAATATGGAACACATATTACTTCCGAATTATTTGGTAAATATAGGCAGGTTATTGCTCATATTAGTATACCTCTATTTACGCAGGTTGAGATGGCGGTGGATAAAGCAATTAATATGTTGTTGAGACTCGGCCTTGCAACTGAAACTCCTACTGCTGTGGGAAGAACTAGAGTGCAGGCTACACCTTGTTCTGAGGCATATGAAGCCCTTAAAAGGCGTTGGAATAGTTTGCTTGGTTGTTGATCTACAAATTCATCTCAGAGATGACAAAGGATGTAACTAATACACATGCATATCATAACTATAGATGTACAGACATATAAGATTAACTTTTATATCAATTTTTTTTTTTTTTTTTTTTTTTCTGTGTTCAGAATGTAACTGAGCCCCAATTGTTTATGGCACACATTTTCTTAACAAAGTGGCGGGAGAGACCAGAAAATTGTTCAAAAATAGAATGAAAGAGGAGTCGAGAGCAGAGGGTTTCAGAAGGTGAAAATAGAATACAGCTTCCGCGTCTTCATCTTCTTCAGCGTTTGTTTACTCTGTTATGTTGTTTGATAAAGAGGAAAAGTGAGTACATAAAAAAGACTCATGGGTCAAGCTTAAGTCTGAATGTATCTAAAAGTAGTGATTTTTTGAGAGAAAGCTAGTTACAACTTGTATGGAGAGTCAAATTAGCTACATGTCTTCATTATCATACTAAAATGATATTACTTAAACAGTAGAATAGCGATTTATCCCTTATTTTCTTTCCTTATCATACCAAATAATGAAGAAGAAACAAACTGCCAGCATTAATGAAGAAGAAAGAAAGGCATCTCAACGAAATCAAATAAGAATTAGATAAGCTTTTGGCCATTCAGGTGGAGGAAAGAGGCTTCGATCTTTGAATACAGGTAAAAAAGATATTTCATTCTTAGCCTTAAGTCTCTTCAACAACTTCAGTAATCATATTTCATAAGCATTCTTATTCTTGACCACAAGCAAAATATTACAAAGGTTGTGAATGAGCTTTCAATGGAGGTGCCTTTGGGAAACAAAATCTATACAGTACTTTGTTTAATACCTGTGTAGAAAACAACAAAGAAAAGCAAGAGGAAAAGTTGCATCCGTGAAACTTATGAACGCCATCGTTGTGACGAACCTTAGCGACCCCAAATTGCAACCGGAGTTATTCCAATACTCATAAACCTGCGACATTATAATCAACTTCGCCTTGATCAAAGAAGCAAGCAAAGACGAAGGTAGGAATGTAGGACAAATACAAGGGTAGAGTGATATAAGGTGACTTGAAACTCCCTTTTAATTATTCTGCACGCAAGCAAGAAGAAAATTGGTGAGCAAACCGGGAAATGCGTCACAATAAGTTCATAAAATAAATGATTTGGAGAAATGACCGGTTTTGAAGGTGCATTTCGAAACATGACCGAAATTTGGGGTTTTAAAAAGATGGCTGCCTTCAATAAATCATTTTTTTAGCCATTTTCCAAACTTCAGGGGAAAAAAGGCCATTTATTTTCAGCCACTGCAATTTCCCAAATAAAAAATGGAATACATAAACAAGATGGCAGAATTGCCATACCCCATTATCCGCATGTTAGCCAGACTGCCATCTCCATGACCAGATATTTTCCCACATGCAAATCCCAGGCAGCGTGCTATAAATTGTTCTTCAGCAGATAAACGGCTGAGCTCTAGTAAACACAAAAACTCCTCCACCGCCAACTGCACGTCCCAAAAGCATGTTGGAGTCTAAATAAGAAAGATAATACAGGCCTCCTACTGATCGGCTGCAATTCAGAAGTGTGTTACTTTTTAAAGTCAACATGCAAATCTACGGCTGAAATGTAAAACAACAAGCATTGGACAACATAAACATACCGTCCTGGATCTGGATTTGTAACGGGAATTTGAGCTTTGAAAGTACGAAGGAACTGCAAAATCTGTACAAAATACATCCATAAGTCTCGAAAAAGCAAGGCTGTGGTTGAATTGGAATTTCATTCATTTTGCATTATTCACCTGGAGACTTATAAAAGACCGTGGTAGTATCGCTGGAGCAATTAAAGCCTGTAGTTCTTCACTGATTTTTAAATTCTGAAAAGTGATCTGTCATATAAAACAAGAAGGCCTCAAATAAGGTTAGAAGAAGGACATCTAGAAGTTCTTAACAATAACTAACGAATAACACAAATTACAGTCTAACTATGGATTACAGCTGCAAAGAAAACATTGTAATATAGATGCAAGGATTCAAGAAGTATATGACATCTGTAGACTACGCCCACATGAATTGAGATTGATGAATAGCGAAATCAATTTCCTTGCATAACTAAAGCTACATGCACATAACATTGGCTAATTACGTTTCCATTTAAAGGTTAGATGATGCCAGAGCTGAAAGTTGATCATAAACTATGGAAAGCGGAAACACATGGCATATTTGTGAAAAGAAATTTTTACAAACATCATATTAGATGATTAATTGGTCTGAAACATATTCCTTCAGTCTTGGTTAAAGTCAATATATCCTCTAAAATTAATCCAGGGATCAGCTAAAAGTCAACGATGATCATTAAAATCAACTGCAGTGCATTGGAACTGCAAAATTTAGTAGGATTGAATCAGAAGAGTTATATTTTGGAACGAAAATAGAGAGGGTCGGGTTAATACCTAATCTGAACCTATTGTTATGGGCAAAAATTGATTTCTTATCAACAAGAATCAAGAGCTATGCAGAGGAAAAGCTAATTGGCCAATTGTAAAGCTGAAGTCAGCAATTTCCTTCTTTAGGAGGATGGTATCGTGAAACTTATCTTCAATTTCATCCAACTGAAGTTTGCATTCCATTTTTATTTTTCTCTTATGTTTTTCTCTGTATATGTGGTAAATGTAATAATGCCTCCAAAAGAAATAATGATAAGAAAGTGAACATGAAGTTATTGCATATGAAAGGAAATATTGATTGCTTTGGAGCTGTTATCTAAAGAAAGTAGGTGCAAATTACAAAGTGGGTTACAGTGGATACTCGTGAAAGAAACCCTCAGACTTTTGAGGATAACAATCAGGATCAATCTTTCTTTGGGATAGGATTCAACACTGGGATTTCTTTGTGGGCATCTGTGTCTGACAGCTTTAAAAATGTTCCTTTCTTTCTTATTTTAGGCATTGGAGTAGTTTCTAGTGGTTGGTGTTCCGGGTTGTCTGTGGTCCTGTTTTCTATCTATTGACTTAAATTGGAGGCAATACTATAAGAACAAAAAAGAATAACAAACAAGAGCACGACAAATAACGGTAAGGCAACCCCCAGAACATGTCTTCATAAAAGACCAGAGGGAATCGGATGTTTTCCCTTTTCCTTCCTATTAACAGAGTTCAGTTTCTTATAAGTAAATAACCTCGCCAGTCAACCAATTATTAGGGAACATCCACATGCATTCGACATTTTAGAAATCATCATTTCATAAAAGTGCGGAAACTGACCTCTTCAAACTGAAGGTAGATGTTACGAATGGAAACAAGATCAAACTTTGCAGACACAAGAAGAGTTGCACCTTCTTGTTCCTGAAAGACGGAAAACCAAAACATTAGAAGGAAACGGAATGGCTGGAGTTTAACAGAGAGATGTCCTTTGGTCTGATATTGACATACTATATCCTAGGCTTAGTTATTCCAAAGTAAAGAAATGGTTTGTAAATAGGGAGTAAGGTGTACTTTCATACCTCTAGTAGAGTTGGGATACTCCATTGAACGACATTGCGGATGATACCCCCCCTGGATTGATCCCGACATTCGAATTTTTGAAAGATTTGACCGACCTGTAACCACATTAATGCAAAGCAAATGATCCCGAAGGAAACCAAGAGTGGACAGAATCATAAATGTCAAGAATTGAAAACAAACTCTTTCAAATAAGAATGAGAAATGTAATCAAGAGTAGGGAAAAAGGTTATGAAGAGTGAATTATTAGACCAAGGTCGCACTAATAAAAAAAGCACAAGCCGCTGATCTCCAGTATTGTACAAGGATCTGTAAATAACAGAGTAACTCTTCATACATAAAGCTTTTCAGCAAGAAAAACAATTTACAAGGACCAAAAGGACTCGAACTGTTTTTAGACTCAGAAAATTTGAGGTATATCTCATAATTTGAAAGGGAAAGAAATTGATACTATGTGTTTTACTTTCTTTTCCCTCTCTCTTCACTTGGAAGCGGTATTAGGGGTTCAATGACAAGTTCAGAAATTTGAAGCAGAGAGATTTTCTTTTTTTTTTTTTTTTTTTTTTTTTTCATTTTTGTAGTCACAAGACAAAAAAGAAATGGTATCGCAAGGAAAGACAAGATAAAAGCAATGGTGTTTATACCTGAAAGAAGGGAAGCCTTGCAGCAGCTTCCAGAAGAACAAGAACATCAGGGGCTGAGGTATATTGCAAGCGCCACGTCCCGTCCAATTTCTCCAAGTCAATCGGCGCACCCCTGTTGTAACCTTCCACAGCCACCTGCAATTTTGTTTGCAATTCAGTACAGAACAACCTTGATATATTACTCCTGAGGTACAGTAAAAGAGAATTCATGAAAGAGCCTCTTTAAACAAGAATGACATAAGATAGAGAGGTAGTTTAAACAAAACAAATGATGAAGGAAAGAAGGAAGCAGACCAAGGCCTCCTCTATCGAAGAGCGCTGATCAGCAGTCGTTACGAGGCCGCGTTGTGTGTCCTGAATCGCTCTCAGGAGATCGTGTTTTTTGTTCTCAACCTCAAATTCTATGGCCTGGGGAAAAAAAACAACAACCAAGCACAGTCATGAGTATGTAAGGAAATGGTTTGAAAGAAAATAAAAGACGGCATGGGGAGAAATGGAGTAAAGAACCACTTGAGTTGGCTGGGATACTAGAGTCGCCGAGCGGCGTGACAACGTCGTATGGGGGAACGCCTTTTTGTTCGAGAAAAGAAGTGAGCCACAAGGCTTAATCTTGTCAACGGCTCTTCTCCTTCCGGTCGAAATGTACAACGGAGAAGCAAAAGCCAAGTCCATTTCTTAGTACAACTAGGCTATGAGATGCAACAAAAGTTACGTGAATTCAGCTAAAAAGTCTTTATCAGGTATAAGAGAGAAAATGTTGAAATGAATCATATATTCAGAAAAAAAAAAAAAAAAAAAAAAAAAAAAAAACTCTTGACACAAAAATTCAGCTGAACAGGCTCCATTTTCAAAATATAAATAACATATTCCCAAAGATTTCCAAAAAAAAAAAAAAAAAAAAAAAATACGGTTTAATTACAAAATCAGTACCGCAATACATAGCTATTATAATAATCAGACTGAGAATCCAAGCAATATTTTGAACAGAAGAAAACATAATTAACCAAGCAATGATAATTTATCGCCATAAAGGTGGGATATTCATGAAAAAAAATTTTAAAAAAAAAAATCCAGAAAATCCCGAATACAAAATGCCACGCTTCGACAGGGAGAAACAAGTTTGGTGTACAAATTGATAACTAACATCATACCCATTGAAGATTTTTTTTTTTTTTTTTTTTTTTTTTAATGAAGATATTTGTGTTAGCAAATAGGAAATGCAGAAGCAGTCTTTTTTTTTTTCGTTCGGAATATGTTCTTCCGTTCCTTTAGTAATTAGATTAGATTAGATTAAGATTAGATTAGATTAGATTAGAAAGCGAGAAGAGAGTAGATGGAGAGAACAGAATAGTACCTGGCTTGGTTTGGTTTTGGTTTGAATATAAAAATGAAATGATTGATTTTGATTGTATCAGTTTTTTCCTTGTTTGTTCGGAGAGATGAAGACCGCTCAGTTTTTTCTAACTGTTAAAATACACTTTTAGACCCTTAAAGCCACAAAAAAAAAAAAAAAAAAAAAAAAAAAAATCTATGTTTCTCTGCAAATAAATCCTAATATTATTTCCTCGCTTAAGTTAAGGATCTGTTTGGAAGCTGTATTTTGGATCATGACTGAGTCATATGGGAGAATTTATGTTTAGAGGTTCAAAATTTCGTATCTGATTCAGAGTTAAAATCTACTTTTTAGATCACTTCAGATCCTGATTCTAAAATCAGATAGGCTCTTATTCAGCATGTTTTTAAATCAAAGCATAGTATTTGCACAGTGTTTTCATGTGCTTCTGCTTTCCCGAGTAATGCCCCCCACCCACTCTACTGACCATTTCTCTCTTGGCCAGAGAATCTCCAGCCTTTCTCTGTGCGTTTCTTGTGTGGGTTTACTAGTCTCCAGCATTTCCTTTTTCTCTCTCTTTTCTTTTGGCAATTTTTTCCTCTTCCCGGTGGACTCCTCTTCGCATCTAAGCAACCAAACCCACGGCAAACTCCTCTTCTCGAGTTGATGAGAAATGCTTCAAGTAAAGGGGTGATTGTAAGCAATCGACAGAAGCTCTACATTCGGTATCAATTTCGCCGATACTACTAAAGTAATGCCATTTATTGTCTTTGCCAGAGAGGAAACATACGGAAAATTTACAAAAGTCCTGCATCCATGTTTGGATCTCTACCGGCGGTGTCCTTCATCTCCTCGTCGGACTCAAACACTAAAACGGTTTGTCATTCTCACTTTATTTTCAAAATTGTGTGTAAAGATCAAAACCTGAAATGGGCCATGTTCGAATAGCAGCATGTGTGTTTTTTTTTCCTTACATTTTTTGTCAGATGCATGAAAATAATATGGATTGAACTGATTAGGTTTAGGGCTTTTTGTGAATGTGGTATCAATAGAATATAGCATATATAGGTATGTATATAAATCGAATTGACTGTATATGCTGAGTTGGGTGAAAACTTTTCCAAAGCTAAAAGTTGACACCAAAAAGATCAATTTTGCCTCAACTTCTACCATTTCTTCAAAAGGAAATGTACTCTTTAATTAGCCACGAATAATAGTGAGTCCATTAATTTATTTTAATGTTACCTACAGCTGGTCCCCTCTTACTCTCATGTGTTTAAAATAAATTGATAGGGATGCGTCTCCTTTTTTTAAGAATAGCACTCATTTTGTTGATTCAAAAGTATAAGAATATATAATTAAAGTCCCAATCAGCAATTTTCTTTTTCTATTTTTTGTTTTTTTTTGTTTTACGCCCTGTAGTTCTTTCTAGTCCTCTTCAAGAGAAATATTGAATAGCAAGAATTCTCATTATTTTTTAAAAAAAAAAAAAAAACAGGAATCAAAATTAATACTCCATGACTTCACTATACATTTTAACTTATTTTGGAAATATTAAAAGCAGCTGCCAGAAACACATTTTACAATATCTCGGACAAGTTTTGTATCCCTCCAAATGTATTTTATCTTAATTGGTGACTCGATTATACATAAACTGAAATTAACACAGATAAATCATATCTGTGTTAATTATTTGTTACAACAAGTACACCACGTAAACATTATACCATCAGAATGAGAGGTATTACATTAAATTACGTATTTGGTTTTAATTTAAGATTGATTTAGATTTCATAGGAGAAAAATTCAACAGCTCTCAACTTCACACGTTATAGACCAATGCTTGTGGGAGAGGATGAAGAGCATCGTAATTAAGGAAAGCTCGAAAGATGAGTTCAGTTAATATTAGGATGCATCAAATATTCAAAGTTGCATCTTCATTTTTTGAAAGACAGAAGTGTGTATGGCAGCAATAGCTGAGTATTATTTTTGCATTTTGCAAATTGGTGAAAAAAAAAAGGAAAGCTTTAGAGTGCCATGATTGTCGAATAGATTAGTGAGAAGCAAGTTTTGTGTTTTATCAATAAAGAGAATGAGATTACAGGAGTGGTAAATCCACACCAATTTTTATCTAAACTTTGAATTCTTCTATTGTCAGGTTGTCATCGTTGTTGTTGTATTTCAAATAAAGAAAGAGTGCCTCTTTTCTCTTGGAACTCTTGTGATTCCTAAGCGGCATCGCTCTTTTCTTCGTTTCAAGAGTTTAGTGCCGCTTCAGGCTTAGGGTATTTCATTAGATTCCTAGCATTGGCTACATGCCCAACCAGTCATATGAATATGATGGCTCACTTTTGGTCATGGTATTAGGCGGGGTCAGCTGCGAGATGTGTTTCCCTACCACTAGGGCCGCCTGCTTCAGAATCATCAACATTCGGACGAGTATTTATTCAATTTTAATGCGATGACATAGTTTAAAACTATTCAGGGACTTTAAGGGACACCACACTATTTAGACATAGATTGATTTATGCCAAGGAAAAAATCTATTTAGAGAAAATACCGTGACCACATCATCACATTACATTTTATATTCCAAATGCATCCTCAGAATACTCATTGTTATCTACCATAATACCAGTATCCGCTTGATATGCCGGCTACAGGTCATCAGCCAGCAACAACTAAGTTACCTGTCAATAACCACCTGAATCCACTATCAGAAAACCATATCACAAGAAATAAGTAAATAAAATCACGAAGATGCACAAAAAATTCGTAGAATCCTCCACAACTATACGGATATTACAAAAAATCACAAAATTTAAAAACTTAGATCAGGAAAAAAAAACATAAACAAATTAGAAAAAAAAAACACAAACAGATAAAGCCAACAAGGAGAGACGATGCCGGTGGAAAAGCGTCGGCGGCGGGGCTGATGTGGCAACCAAAGAAGAGAAAGGGGGAGAGAAAGAAAGAGAAGGTAGGAGGAAAGAGAGAAGAGTGGCGAGAGGAGAAGGTGGAAGGAGATAGAAAGAGAAGAGGGGCAGAGGAAAAAAAACTAACCCAAATATGAGGGTATTTTAGTTTTCTTTTTCTCATATTTGTTATGCCACGTGGCAAAAAACTTGACTGTTTATGTAGGTTTGGAAAAATGCAATTCAGACTTAAAAACCATGCATACAGACTAAGGCATGTTTAGAAGGTATACTCAAACCATGATTCTTGATTTTGATATTTGAAATTTAAATTTTTTGTGAGAGAAAAACTTTGTAGCAAAATCAATAATTTAAGTGTAAGTCTATGAAACAAATAGGCCTTAAATATCTCAAACTATTCCTTTTTTTTTTTTTTTTTTTTTTTGCAAAACGATATGTACTATTAAATAGCCAAAAAAGGCTAGAAGTACAAGCGGAAGGGCAAAACTAAAAAAAAAAACAATCGGAAAAGCTATTGAACATCTAGAAGACCACTAGGAGGAGTCAAGATTTACAACAAACCAACAAGAAATCACATAGATAATTAGCCCACTCAGAGGATGCCGAAGCAACCCCCCTATCCCAACAACAAAGAAAATCTCCTATAAAGAGCGACGCGAAATCAAATTCCGCTCACTAAATAAGATCTAGCCAAACAACAACTTTAAGCCGATCACTGCAATCTAACACCAAACACCAAACCACAAACCGAAAGAGGGTTGGGTGGGGAAACTACCGCCCTTATTACAAACATGGAAACTACAACACAAAAACTAGAGAACATAAATGAGATCAAGCTAGAAAAACCCAGCCCCTCAACTCTAAAAATGACATGCGCTGGACAAACTTTCTCCCCTCTTTCTGTCGACCAAGTTCCTAGAGTTTTAGTAAGATCCCACAGTGAACGCGTCCCAAATTTACGGGAGAATGACAATCCTTTTCTTTTAAACGCCTTTGATCTAGTGGCTGCCCATACTTCCAACCAAGAACAATCTCAGCGACCTCCCCAACAAATTTTAAAGGTCGGCATCCTGACGAAATACCAGACCACCAAACAAGAATAAAGCCTAACACAATGGGATAAAACTCTCCATTATTGAAAACCAAGATAACCTCGAAAACAAAGGAAACCCTCTAAGCATCTCCATGAGAAGTTGTTGAGGAATGGATGGTCTGCAAAGGACACATCAGGGAGCTTCGGACGGCACACGATGAGGCTGAAAAAGAGCCAACAAAAAGAGGCTTCTCCGCCGTTGCCGAAATCCAACCACACTATAGCCAAAAGAAGCCCTTCATGGAGCAAAACACAACACCGAGGGCACTCAACTATTGACCGACAAGCCTGCCAAAAAACCCATTCCAAAATGATCAGCACCTAATCACCAACTCAGAATAGATCCATCCAAATGACACCTCCGCAATGAACACCACCCCCACCAAGGCTGGGAGTTCGGCAACGCGCTCGGAGGCGACCTCGGAGCTCCGGCCGGCGTTATTGGCTTTTTCTCTCTCTTTTGTATATGTTTCTCTCTCTTTGAGTTTGGTGTCTCAAACTATTCATTTGTTTCAACTATTTAGACCTTTTAGGTCCAATTTAAATCAGACCCAACAATCCAAATGGGTGTTTGGTTTAGCAAAAATGGTGAGTTATTCAAAATTTTAACCCCAAATTAAATCTTTAAAATCAAAATTGATGTCCCCAATAAATTCAACTATTTGAATGGTTGTCTACAGTGAAAGCAACTCACTTTTTACCTTTTCATTTTTTTTAATTTTAAATTTAAAAATGTCAAAACTTCTTTATTACAATTTTAAATGAGATTTTTTTTTATGTATTCATAATAAAGAGAAATAAATCCTCGTGCATATTTAAATTTATTATTTACAAGAAGATTTATTGTAAAATTCTAATAATAATTTTCAATACTCAATCAAAACATAATTCATATTTTATTTTCAATTTAAATTCTATAATTTAATTAAAAAAATTCAAATCACGGTAATTTATATTATTGAACCAAACACAGCCTCAGTTGCCACAGGGGTATTATTACTTTACCATGAAAGTCATCAAATTTGGCTGTGCTCTTATTTTTTTTGTTTTAATTTGATATAATTACGATGGTGACCTTTTTTTTCTTTTGTAATTTCATTATTTGTTTAGTTTGAGAAGTGGATTTTATTTTAGCATGAGAGGTAGGAGGATAAGCGACTTGGAAAACATATACCAGGCGAGGACAGTTTCCTGGAAAGTGCACTTTCCTGCAAAGATCCAAGATTAGCAACGTGGCTGCAATCTACTGGCTGTCTTTCCTAAGCTCCCAAATGCGCAAAGCATCGAATCACACCTGTTGCTAGCAGCTCCTGCCACGTCCTCTCATAAACCCCTGCATAATAAAAGACCCAACAGTATAAAATTAATCAAAACGACCCACAACAACGCTAGCAGTAGATCCGACATTAGAGAATCATTCTCCCCTTCACGATTGCGTAAACTTGAGACCGTGCGCCATAATCGCCGATCTCTCTCTCTCTCTCTCTCTCTCTCTCTCTCTGTGAAAATTTCAGGCTCTGTGATTTGATCGGAACCCTAGGGTTTTGGTCGATCTGAACCCTCAGATCTCGGAATTCGAAGAGCTCAGATTCACTCTCCGATCATCGCAGAACAAAAATGCCGTCCGTGTACGGAGCTCGCTTAACCACGTTCGAGGACTCCGAGAAGGAAAGCGAGTACGGCTATGTCCGCAAGGTTCGTATTCTATCCACTTTTTTCGTCCCATCTGAAGCAAATTGGATCTGTTCTTCACTGTATTCGATATCCATTTCGGATCAAAGAATTGATTTTGATTCGTAATTGAGATCAGTTGATCCGATTATGAGTTTTGACTAGTGGTTTATTGCTTTGTGGTGTGAAATCTACCTGTCGAAGTGTGATTTTGGATTTTTCGAGGGTGAATTTGGAGTGTTTGTTTGTGATTTGATTTGACAGGTTTCGGGGCCAGTCGTTGTCGCAGATGGCATGGCCGGGGCTGCTATGTACGAGCTGGTTCGTGTTGGGCACGACAACTTGATTGGTGAAATCATTCGTTTGGAAGGACATTCTGCCACCATCCAAGGTTTCTTTTACTCTTTCTTGTTTTTTAATTTATTTTTATTTGATTTGATTTCCTACAGTTCAAGTGATAGATAATCCTGTTGTGAAAATTTAATTAATCTTTTTTTTTTTTTTTTTTTTTTTTTTTCCTTTTTCTGTGTTATTTCAGTTTACGAGGAAACGGCTGGGCTGACGGTGAACGATCCAGTTCTACGAACACACAAGGTGAGTTTTCCAATGTATTGGGTTCGCATCTCTACTTCTCTTTTGGAAGGTTTGACTGTGTTAACTTACAAGTAGATTTTTTTTTTTTTTTTTTTTTTTCAGCCTTTGTCAGTGGAGTTAGGACCTGGAATACTGGGAACTATTTTCGATGGAATTCAGGTTTGCCTGAATCTTACCTGTAATTTAGATCGCATTATCTGGAGCTTATTAGCCATGTTTGATAACCATGTTTTGGATTTAGTAATATATGTATTTTATATATATAATCATATTTTGGTTTCGGAACCAACCTTTTCTTGTACATCTTTTAATAGCTTCTGTAAAAAATGTGTTATTGAAATGATCTAAACTTACGTTTCTAGAGCAGTGTTTGATGTTAATTCTATATCTATCTTACCCTTGTGCTTTCTACTCCTATAGAGGCCTTTGAAAACAATTGCAAAAAGATCTGGTGATGTCTATATCCCACGTGGTGTGGCTGTTCCTGCTCTTGACAAAGACACACTCTGGGAATTTCAGCCTAAAAAAATAGGTAACCTTTCAATTTTCTTTTGGTAGTGGATTTTCAGAGACAGATTAAAATAAGTACTCATTCTGTTTCTTTTGATTTATGTTGTAAATTTATAATTGGTTATACTATAATGACAGGTGAAGGAGACCTTCTTACTGGAGGAGACTTGTATGCTGTAAGTTTCTAACGTGGAACAATACTTTATCCTGGAGGTTTAGAATTGTATTCTAGTACTTGATTCCTTCTTTTTCTTTCTTCAAGTTGCATCTAAGCCCCGTCATGGTCGTTTGCTTATGCAGGCCGTCTTTGAGAACAGTCTCATGCAGCATCATGTTGTGCTTCCACCAGATGCTATGGGAAAAATTACTTACATTGCACCAGCTGGCCAATATTCTCTCCAGGTTTGTCTATATGCATATTCATAGTGCTATTCTTATGTCCCTTTTTAGCATGAGTATCTCCAAGTTAAAATTTTAGCTACATATATTGCAGTGATTTTGGATTGCTCTTGAGGATAATGTTTGATGTTTATGTATTAAAGTTGCAAAACGAGAGCATCCAATTTTGCTTTTATTTTTGTGACATATACAACAATCAGAATCTTTTGTTCTTTATTTATTTTGGTCTGTTTATTATTCTTTGTGGGGATATAGATTGAAGGAGGGTGTAAAAACATCAAATACGACCACAATATTTAAGAGAAAGGGTTGATGCTTGTTTTTGGTTACCTATATTTATGTTTTCTATTTCTATTGCAGGATACTGTCTTAGAGCTGGAGTTTCAAGGAGTTACAAAGAAATTTACTATGCTTCAGGTTTCTAACTTTACCAATTGAATATGCTTTCAGTGACTACATTCTTCATTCCCCACCAACTAAAAAGTACTTACAGTTTTATTGGTTTGTACTTACTTTTGCAGACTTGGCCCGTGCGTACACCAAGACCTGTTGCATCAAAGCTTGCTGCCGATACCCCTCTACTCACTGGGCAGGTATTAAATATTTGGTTATGTATGTATATATTATATATATCCTTAGAATATGATGCATTACTGACATCATCTCTTTCATGCCAGCGTGTTCTTGATGCACTATTCCCCTCGGTGCTTGGTGGGACTTGTGCCATACCTGGGGCGTTTGGCTGTGGAAAAACAGTCATTAGTCAAGCACTTTCAAAGGTAAATTTACCAGCATTTTTTTTAATGTTCTGTATTTTGTTTGAAACTGTGACCCATTATTTCAATATGTTCTATTTGTTGTTTGCAGTATTCTAACTCCGATACAGTCGTTTATGTTGGTTGTGGAGAACGAGGAAATGAAATGGCAGAAGTATGTGTTTTCATCAGTTGGGAGTTTTAATTATAATTACGCTATATTGGGCTGATTAAGTAAATAACTAATGATTAGGTCCTTATGGATTTCCCTCAATTGACAATGACATTGCCTGATGGTCGTGAAGAGTCTGTCATGAAGCGTACAACACTCGTAGCTAACACCTCTAATATGCCTGTGGCTGCTCGTGAGGCTTCAATTTATACTGGTAAGCATATTTATGGTGATAAATTTTCGATGCATATTAGGTTCGGTGATCTAAATAGTGGAGTTAGTTAAGATTGTTGGAATTATGCTTTTTTAAACAGTTAACGATTCTATTTCATAGTAAGTTGGTTTCATGAGAATAAAAGGACTTGAAGTGTTAAGATATGAAGTGGTTTTGTCTCCTGGGTAGAGATGTTGCAAAGTAAGTCAAGTATTACTTATTTTGTTTGGAGATGTGTGTGGAGTATGGAGTATGGGAAGTATATGAACTGGTAAATTGAAATGTTGTCATTGGTACCAACATCTTTTTTCCCGAATGGTACGTCCGTATGAATACCTTAGGGCTCAAAAAGTATTTGGATGAAATAAAAGGAGATGCAATATAAGTACAATATAAGTACTCTGTATAAGGGTGAAACACATTTTCATATATCAACCCTTTCAATTACCTATAGATGTATATATTGTCAAATGTCACCTATGGTATTTTCTGTTGCTTAAAAGTGAGTAATCATGTATATTTATCAGAACGTTGACATTCGTTCTTTTTGTGGATCTTAATTTCTAGGCATCACTATTGCTGAATACTTCAGAGATATGGGCTACAATGTTAGTATGATGGCAGATTCAACATCTAGATGGGCAGAAGCACTGCGTGAGATTTCAGGACGGCTGGTAATATTTTTCTCTTTTTTTTTTTTTTATTTTTTTTTGTGTGGCAGGGCGTTATTGTTGTAATTTATGGACTGTTTCTTTGCTTTTCATTGGGTCTTCCACTGTAAACTTCAATTTTCCCCCTAGGTGCATCCCTGACCCTTTTTTCTTTTCTTGTTTTCTTTTTCATCAAAGTTTTAGTAATACATTAATAACTACAAAGCTAGTATTGCACATAGGTATTTTTTTGCGAACTTCACTACATATCTCGATTAGCATAAATTCAACATATTTTTTTCCCCCATTTCTAACGGTAGTGGTCTTATTCTGTTACAGGCTGAAATGCCTGCAGATAGTGGTTATCCAGCTTATCTGGCAGCACGTTTAGCGTCATTTTATGAACGTGCTGGTAAAGTAAAATGTCTCGGTGGCCCAGAACGTACTGGTAGTGTGACAATTGTTGGTGCCGTTTCTCCCCCAGGAGGAGATTTCTCAGACCCCGTAACATCTGCAACACTCAGTATTGTCCAGGTTAGTTTACATTGTTACGTCACATATGATTACTAGTGTTCGAGTCACATTGGTGATGCCCAGCAAGTCATCTTTCCAATAGATAGCAATATTTAGCCTTTGATGCAAATTCCTCACCCGAAACAAATTTGTATTTCGGTGTGAATATGAATGCGGCAGTATTTGGGCTTGTCTTTTTCGCTCACAAAGGCATTAGTATTTTTTTCCTTCCATTTTTTGTTTAAAGTTTGATCTCTCTCTCTCATCAATTTGCTTTCACTGCTCTCTATCTATTTCTGTAGGTCTTCTGGGGTCTGGATAAGAAGCTTGCACAGAGGAAGCATTTCCCTTCCGTTAATTGGCTTATCTCCTACTCAAAATACGCAGGGGTATGTTCATATGCTTTTGATTGAGCTCTATACTAAAGATTTATCGTAATTTCTTATATTATTTTTCTTTTTGGTTTTAGGCATTGGAGTCTTTCTATGAACAATTTGATCCAGATTTTATCAACATCAGGACAAAGGCACGTGAAATTCTGCAGCGAGAAGATGATTTGAATGAAATTGTTCAAGTAAGATTTCTTATTTGGATATGTTTTCTTTCGTTCTAGGTTAGATAAAATGAGATTATGCTTTTCACAAAACTATTTCAGAGGAAGAAAATAATTATAACACGGGAATTTCCTCAATGGTCCCAACTTGGTACCTCCGTTGTGCTTGCTAACAAAAACCTTTGACTCTTCAGTGTTCCATTTTATGTAAAACTTATTAAAAGCTATTATGCTAATTAAAGTGAACTTCACCTTATTAGTGGCACATTGCCACATTCTACGATTTACTGCATTTGAGAAGATAGAAATACGAATAATTGGTGACGTAAATTACAAGTGATGTTGAATTCATGTTGATATCTGACATCAGAGACACACAAGGTTTAGCAAGAATTTTTAATTTTTAATTTTTAATTTAATTTAATTTTTTTTTTAATTCTTTCATCTTGATATGAAATAAAAAAAGATGAGTTTTAGTGGTTTCTTTTCCAATGATTGAGCCCCTACAACTGTTTGGATTCCGTGCAGCTTGTAGGAAAGGACGCTTTAGCTGAAACAGATAAGATCACCTTAGAAACGGCTAAGCTTTTGAGGGAGGATTACCTTGCGCAGAATGCATTTACTCCGTAAGTCCTGTCTAGAAAGTCTCTTTTATCTGTTCAATTTTTTGTTTGTTCCTCATGTGTGTCTATATTGTATGTATGCATCGTTGATGCAGATATGACAAATTTTGCCCTTTCTACAAGTCTGTTTGGATGATGCGCAATATTATTCATTTCTACAATTTGGCCAATCAGGTTGGTTCTTCCCCCTTTTTAATTTATTTCTTTCTTCCCTTGGATCACCGCCATTATTCTACTACTAATTTCTTTGAAGGAGAGTTTCTATATTTAGGCTCTCTTGCTTAAGCTCCACTGTCTGGTTGACCCGAGAAAAAGCTTTTGGTCGTCTCATCTGTCTCTGCTTATTGTGGTGAACAGGCTGTTGAAAAAGGAGCTGGTATGGATGGTCAAAAGATAACTTACACTCTAATCAAACATCGGTTGGGAGACCTCTTCTATCGTCTAGTGTAAGTAACATACATTATAATTATAAATAGGACTGCATTTTCTTGGCCCTATTGCAGGAGGTAGGTCTTGACTTGATTATGTAAACATTACAGGTCTCAAAAGTTCGAGGATCCAGCAGAAGGAGAGCCAGTTCTTGTGGAGAAATTCAAAAAGCTTCACGAGGACTTGACAAATGGTTTCCGTGCTCTTGAGGATGAAACACGATGATTGAAATTCGCAAGAACTATGAGTTCTCGCATAGATTGTTGGATTTCCGGGTGAGAAGAGTTTGAGTTATCTTGTTTTTTTTTTGGTCACTGATCCAAGAAACAAAGGGCGCTTTAGGCGTATGCGATGCCAGTTTGCTATGCAGATATTTCAGTCGTTTTAGTTGGGATGTGTAGCTCTGATATTTATTGTATTTCAATCTTTCCCATGGTTGTGGAGAATAAGAGAAGAAAACAAACCCGATTCCTTATTTATGTATTTATGCAATAAGGCATGTATGAGTTGCTGTAAAGTGCTTTAAAGGACTCTACATATTTTTCTTCAGATCCCCATTTTTCATTCCCAGCAATTGGTATGCCAAAGCCTTTAAATTTAATATTTAAGCCATATTCTTAAGCCAACAACAGGTAAACAATGTGCAAGACTAAAATGGTAATGCCGAGACGAGAGAAGATTTTCACTGCAAAAACTCTTTACATTTTTGTCGTCATCCACTGCAAAAGGGTCACTGGGAGAAAATACCATGCTACGGTATTGATTTGAACTACGGAATCATGCTTTAGTTACCGCAGCCCTTGTATGATTAATAGTTTAGGACTGTTGTATGTTGCACTTCCTAATTGTCAGCTTTTATAGCTCGTTATTGTTTCTCTCATTGTAAAGAAAGCTTAGGAGACCACAACAGGCAGATTTCAGCGTCAGTGCTTTTCATCAACTCTCCGGCGGCTTCTACTTAACAAAAAGTCAAAGCCGAACTGAGATATAACTAGAAAAAAAAAAAAAAAAAAAACAAACTCAAGGTCACTTTAAGCAACCCGAGGGTTGATGTTGAGCTCTAGCTCGATTGAAGAATTTGGTGTGGGCTCTAGCTTAAATTTTTTTTTTGAATTTGATCGGTATCACGACAAAAATATCGTCAATAATAATTGGAGGTCTGTGGAATGAAATGCTCCGATTCAAGCCTGACATTGCATGAGAGGAAGTTGCTTAGTGGACTTCATGCATGACTTAGGTACATACTTATTTAGTTAGTCATTTTGGAAGTACTCGCTTAGTTCCCATGGTGTTCGTGTTTGTGGTTAGTGTCACAGGGCCGAATTTCAGAGTTAAAAATTTTCGCCCTATGATGGCACTAAATCGCACTCTTAGTCAGCCACTCAAACTTTGCTCACTCGCCAAAGTATTTAGAATCGATCCCAACACTAAGAACAAGCAAACTCACCCAAAGGCCAAGGGCAACACAAGCATATACGGGAAACTCTCCAACCTTTAATTAAATCTCACATAAAAGAATTGCAAGTCTGCTGCAGGAATCATGCAAGCTCAACGTGTCCTCTGCTGTACACAACTTACCTATTTATAAGAGGTTTGGGTGTATATGTGTGGGGTCAAGTTGTGATTCTCACTAGTGGTGGTGGGTCATGCCAATCCACACGTTCACTCAACATTAATGGAAGAAACAATCTATTTGGGCGTTTGCTGGACTTAATTCGACAAAGAAACAATTAAATAGTTACTTGTTTTGCCTTTTGTAAGTAACATTAATCCTTTATTGTTGTTTCGTATCCAATTTTTATTTTCTTGATATGATATAGTCCTCCAGTCACTGTTTGTCGGAAAAAAAACCCTTTTAAGTTTGATTTTAACTAATTTAGTTGTCCTTTATTTATGTTCTCATTCACATCTCTCCAATCAAATCACCACGTCAGTTAAAATGACTTGTTTCTCACACTATATAGTTAAAATTCTATTCACTTAAATTATTTTAATTGATGTTGCGTGATAATATTAAGGGGACGAAAAGAGGACACAAAACAAAGGACTTATGAGCCAAATTCCTTCTACTAGTTCTAGTCACTCATTGTACTTTGGCATGTTTGTTAGGTTGGTTTCATGCGGCCAATCAAGGCAATGGAGGTTTCCTTTGCTTTGATTAAAAATACTCTCAAAACATTTTACATCAATACCCGTAGAGCGGTAGAGGTACTAACGTCACTTACAAATAAAAGGGATGTTGATGCAAAACAAATGTTGGTCAAGGGAATATTTCTATAATTTAATATTGCATGAAATTTAAAGAAAAAATCCGACATGGAACAGATTAATCTTCATTGTGATATGCATATGTGAATATGTTGAACACAAACGCGACCTTTCTAAAGTTGATATCTCGAGAATGAATTGTAAATTAATATATGAGATCCTGGCAAAATAGAGAGAAAAAAAAAAAAAAAAAAAGAGAGTAAGAATATGGGACTCAAAATTACATTTATTTTTTCATGTTGTTATTTTTCTTCATTGTCAATAAAAATCGATAGGCAATAGAAGACAAAATTTGAAAGGGATTGTTATCTAATTTAATCCCTTCACGTCTTGTAATTCTACTATACATATATATATATACACACACACACACATCATATTTATTGTCCTTCTTATTACTACAATGTTCAATTGAGATAACTTTTTTTTTATGAGCCCAACATCACAACGTTCGAAGATTAACCAAATTTCACAACAAATTGGAGATATATAAAAAAAAAAAAAAAAAATTAACACTTCTATTAGAAAAAAAAAAAAAAAAAAAAAAAAAAAAAAGAAGCCAGTTTTGCCATTTTCTGACATGATGATGAATCATATCATCAACAAATCGGAGCATAGTAAAAAATCAAACAAAACAAAACAAACCCACTTTGGAATTTCCCTTCTCTTCTGCGAAAGAACAGAACACAGTCTTTCTTGTCTTCCATGGGAGACAACCCAGACCCATAAATCCCAGAAGGCCAGAACCCACAATCCAAAAAAGAAAAAGGAAAGCTTTCTTTGCTGTCTTTCATGGCGGATTCCAGTAGCAGCAGAATCAGCAATAGCAAGAGCAATAGCAGCAATGGAACATCATCAATCGCGAGCTTATCCCAAGACCATCTCTTGACAATCCTTCGTCTCTTACCTGTTGATTCGATTCTCTCCTTCTCCATGACCTGCAAGAAGTTTAAATCTATAGCTTCTTCAGACGATCTCTGGGAATCCATTTGCAGAAGGGACTGGGGATCCACTTCAGTTGATGCTCTTCGTCATCATCATCGTAATCGAAATCATCAGATTCAGATTCCATGGATGAATCTGTACACGCAAGTCTCTAAAATGGACTCTGTTTCTTGCTATAAACTCTCAGACCCAACGGTAACTCTAACACCCTCTCAAATGGATTTAATGGCTTATCCACAGTCAAGAGCGTCTCATTCTCTCAACTTTGTCTCTGATTGTTTGGTCTTGTTTGGTGGTGGCTATGAGGGAGGTCAGTTACTCATTCTTCTTCTTTTTCCTCATTTGTTTATTTATTTATTATGTGTTGTTTACAGTATGTATTCATTTTTTTTTTTAGTATTTTTTGTTTGTCAATAAGATGTTGTTATATTGGACTGAAATGGGTTTTGGTTAAATTTGTTATTTTGTTTTGGTTGGAATCTGAAAGTGGCATCTTTTCTCTTTTCAATCCTGTCACTTCTTGGTTCTTAGATTATGGATCTTTTTGGACTTGCTTATGTTTTGTTTAACAAGTCTGTATAACAGTGGAAAATATAGTGAGGATCATAGCAAGGGATTGCTTAAATATTAACACGCTTTCTACTGAATACTATTTTTGTTTTGTTTTGTTTTATTTTATTTATTATATCAAGTGATGTGGCAACTGATATCTATATTATCATTTTCAAATTGGTGATTCTGTGTATAAACAAATATATTTTACCAATTGAGCTTTAACAACTTATTTGTCACTTTCAAAAATAATTGGTAGATAACTTGAGATCTATAGACGTTGCCCATATTTATGTCGGAAAAAAAAAAAAAAAGGTATTTTGGTTAGATACACCTTGTGTTCTATTTGCAATTGTTGCTTCAGGATACAAAGCAATAACACAATGACTGGAGTCAACCACTATTTGGGAGTGTTAATTTTTCTTCCTTTCCTTTTTTTTTTTTCCCCATATTTTTAGGTTCTAACTTTCTAGGTACATATAAATCGATGGAATGGAAAGAATATACAAACAACATTGCTAGTTACGGAAAATAATTCAAGCCTACTTCTGCTTCAAGGCCTTTAAGCTGGCTTTGATGAATGACGTTGAATCATTAGAACTTTAATAACATAGACGTGATTCATACGCCTACACTTGAAGCCTAATGCAAGACAGTTTTTAGTGAAATTTCCAGTATCATAGCAAAAAAGAGAGATGGAAATGCCAATTGAGGTTTGTCGCCCTAAAGTTTTTAAACACGTTCAAAGAAAATCATTGGTGCCATAGCTAAGCTGCAGAGTTTCTTTCTGAATTCCAAGCATAATTATGATATGAGAATAAATGATCCCTGGTCTTCAAGCTAGAATTCAAAAGGTTAGTTCTAGGTATTTAGCTAAGCTGTGGAGTTACCATCCAAATTCCAAGCACAACAGTCTATGAGGATAAATAATCTCTGGTTTCCTTGTGCGGTAAAGCCCGTATAGGCAAGGTGTGTGCATTCTGCTCCTAGGTACGAAACTGGTAATTAAACTGGTTTTTGGAATGTGAGCTAAGAAAGCATAGAAGATAGACCCAACCTACAAAAGTAAGCCCCCCATCTAAGGACTGTTTTAGAGGTCTTGGCTACTTCTACTTCTGAGTTCTCTTATGGAAATAAGACCTATACCAAGCACCCACAGACCAAACCAGTCCATGTAAAAAGCTTTGCTTTTCAGTTAGCAGCTATATTTTGTGGGAAACTGATAAGCGTTCGCTTATTTTTCATTAGACTAGAAAAAATACATGGCAGGGTCTTAAGGTTGGCTGTTAGTCAGTCGCTGTGAGCTTATATGGCTTGTTAGTTCTCTTATGTTTAGTCTTGTTATGATTGGTCAGTGGTAATGTGTAGGTAATATGACAGGTGACGTTAGTATAATAGTAAAAAAGGTATTAATAGGTGGTTCGGGAGAAGGAAGTTAGTGGCTTGAGACCTTTGGTGTAAACTCTTGGAAATCCAAGACTGAGAGAGAAGTGGGACTCGAAAACTTTCCACTACTGTTTTATAGGAGTTGGCCAGTACAACTCATTTTCTTGTTCAATAAAGAATATGATTCTTGAGTTCAATTGATTGTTCATCTTTGGAAAATTATCGGAAAGAAATCTTAGTTGCTATTTCTAATCATTTTCAGGAACTTGTGGATCCAAATTTGTAAGTTTTATGTAGTAGTGTTGACTTGTGAGTTCTCACATCACAGAGTTTATTCTTTCATGATCATATGTTGGGTCTTTCAAATATACTACACTTGTGTTGGGGATGTGTTTTTCCCCAACAAGTTGCCATGGCAAGTATGTTATAGGACCCCTATTGCCGTAAACTACAAACACCAAAGTAATGAATATGAAATCAGAATATTACAATCGTCTTTTTTGCTGGTCATATATATATATAAATTAGAACTGCATTTTGCAGTCAAGGTTTTTCTCATAAATATTCTGTTCACAATGGTAAAATTTCTCTCAGACTAGTAGTTGATATAAAAACGCAGTATAGATGGGAACTACTCTACCATGTTGGACAGAATATATACATAAGTGCAAGCCTCGCTTTGCACCCTCTGCATTTTATTTTTGCAAGAAAGACTTGTCTTAATACACCTACTTGTATGAAAATCACGTCTTATCACCACCTTTAGGAAACTTGTTCAGAGCTTGTCCAAATGTTCGTTGTCTAAGGTGAGTGTTTGAAGAGCTTTGTGAATAAATGAATTTACAACATCTTTGATTCTGCAACTGATAATTAGTTAAAATAATTTAAGAACTGAGATCAAGAAAAGATTGTAGGCTTAGTCACCCTTATAACCAAATGGGCATTTAAGGATACAAAAAGAGCTAAGAAGGAATTCATTTTCACATAAGTTATAGTTGTTGCCACTAAATTGAGCGTACCATCTTCATACAATCACGAGAACCGTAAATTCTTTATGGTTTTCTAGGTCAGCTCATGTTTATCTTTCTTGATTCTTTATTGCTGCTCTAAGATTTCATTTTTTATTTTTCAATGATTCCGTTTCTTCTTCCTGTTCTGCAAAGGACGCCATCTTGATGACACGTGGGTGGCATACATTGGTAATGATTGTCAGAGGATGTTGAAGTGGCAGAAGGTTGGCTCAGGAATTCCAAGTGGGAGATTTGGACACACATGCGTTGAAATTGGTGGTGCTCTGGTTCTATTTGGAGGAATTGATGATCATGGTAACCGTTTAAATGATACATGGGTGGGACAATTAGCACGCCATGAGACGCTTGGTATCACATTGTCATGGAAGCCGATCGATGTGGGACCCATCACCCCACCCCACCGGGGGGCTCATGGAGCATGCTGCATAGGTAATACAAAGATGGTTATTCACGGAGGGATTGGGCTAAATGGAATCAGATTGGGTGACACGTGGGTTTTAGAATTCTCTGAAAACTTTTGTTTTGGAATGTGGTATGAAATAGTGACACATCCATCTCCTCCAGCTCGTTCAGGACACACATTGACATGCATTGGCGAATTTCGAACTGTTCTTTTTGGAGGCAGGGGATCCGAGTATGAAGTTCTCAATGATATATGGCTGTTGGACTATCACAAGGATCGCTTTAAGTGGGTGCAAATACTATATGAACTACAAAACATTCCTGAAGGAGTTTCCCTCCCACGGGTTGGTCACTCAGCTACTCGCATATTGGGGGGTCGTGTGCTAATTTATGGAGGGGAAGATTCATCCAGACACCGCAAAGATGACTTTTGGTTATTAGACTTGAGTGTAGTTCCATCCATTAGAGTGCAGCCAGCTAAACTGAACTCTAAGCAACTGGTGGCAAAGATGTGGAAAGGGTTGAAGGCAAAAGGTTATAAACCCAAGTGCCGATCTTTCCATCGTGCCTGTGCTGATCGCTCTGGGCAGTATTTGTACGTCTTTGGAGGAATGGTGGATGGTTTGCTTCAGCCTGCTGAGCCTTCTGGGTTAAGGTTTGATGGGGAGCTATTTCTAGTGGACCTTGTGCTTCAGATGTAAAATGGATGTGCTTCAGATGTAAAAAGGAATAGGATTTGTGTGCTTATAATTAGGCGTGTTGTATACATGCACACTATCCAATGATAATGATGTGGTCTTGTACAAAGTAGCTGTATCTTTTTTACAAAGTAGTTTGATTGGCTTGTAAGGCTGAACAGCAGGTTTTGAGATGTGCTAATGAAGATGATAAAAGCAAAGTCCATTGTTGGGAGGATTTGTTTTGGTGGGGTAAGAAAGAGACCCTTATTGGTAGGTACATTTCTTAACCGTAAATTTTCATCCAATTCTGCAAAAATATCTATAAGGCCGCAAGCGTGCGGTGTTAACTTTCAATAGTATAAGGTGAGTGAGTATCATCTCCATAGAGATTGAGTGTTAAATTGTCACTAAGTATTACGATTATTGTAACTTAATTTTATTTAAGCAACCAAATTAATTGAAATTAGAATAGAATTAGAACAAATATAAATGCGATAATAAAATAGGATATGGAAATCTCTATGCACAAATGTATCTAAAGTCTTGATTCTACTCACTCTTCCCAAGCTTCTCCTATTTGGTAAATACTAACCAATTCCAACAAATTCAAGGATCAAAGTTCTAATGTAACCTCATTACCTCTCTCAAGGGTCAAATGAGATAATATGTATAAATATTCGAGTTAATATCTCTATCTAACCCGTCTACCTACACATTCATTAAGCTTCGCCTTAAGGTTGATTATCAAGGATCATTGATCGTCTCTCGACTTCTCAACACCTAAGATTCCTACCTAGATCATCCAAGCATTGATCTCTTCTCGATCTCACAGCACTTTAGACAGTGTTTCCCAAGTCTGAATTATGAATCTAATCTCTCTTGAGCATCAAATCCACAATCTATAATCGTCTCTTTCATTTCTCAATAAGAATATAGGCATAAAGCATGGAGAAACACACAAGAATTGATAATGGAATAAAACTAGCATTTAACTAAGTATTCAAAACATAGTCTAACTAAGTTTCATCAATCACCTAGATTATAGAATATAACTCATGAATCCATAACTAATCCTATCAAGAAATCCATAAACGGAAACATATTCAATAAAATATCCACAAACAAATATCACAACTACGGTGGTAATTGGGTGATCTACCGTGATGAGAAGGAAGAGGCCAAAATCACAAGTAGTGATATTAGTTCGGACCACGTGTTCGTGAAATACAGCCCTAGCGACTTGTTCAACAAACATCCTAATGCAATGGAGGCATCATTCTATTTCAAATGTAGAGTTTGGCCGCAAAATGGGAATTGTGATTCAATTGTGAAAAGGATTGGAGTTGGGTTGGTATATGCATGCAAATGATTGATTGTGTGATTGAGGAGGAGGAATCAGCTGCTATCAAGAACGACTCTGCTATTATCCATCTGGTACTCTTCTCTGAATTTTAATTTGAAACATATGCACCTAAAGTTGGAGTCGGGCATTGGGAATATATCCATATTGTTTTAATGTTTACCACCCATGACACTTAAATAAAAAGGGTAAAATAAATGCATTTTTACACTGAATTTTTTTTTTTTTTTTTTTTATTTTTATGTTTCCTTTTGGAGTATGCTTCCTTGTATGCAATTATTATATTGATTACGTTGCATGCAGATGTACTATATGCACAGAGAGTTGGGACATTGAGGTTGCCTCTTAGCCGCTTGATAAAATGCGTCAATGAATATTTGAACATTTCTTTTTCTTAAATGCTGAAATTTTAAAACTATAAGGTCTTGAGTTATACGCTGAAACTTTTAGCCAAAATTTCACTATAAAAATTTCTCCTAAATTGGAAAAACTCCGACTTTCACTCTAATTTGGAGTGTAAATTGTTAGTTTGATCAGTTTAAAAATTAGTTTCTTTTTTTTTTCTGAATATTCTTTTGTCAAATTTGTGTGACTTTAAAGCTTCGTTCATTTCGTGAATTCGAGTTTTTAATTCGAGTTGAGATGTGACATTTTCTGAGAGTTTTTTACTGTAACAAAAAAAATTAAATGTGATATTTTCTGAGAACTTTTTACTGTAAAAACTTAAAACTGAAAACTCGAATCAGGAAATGAATAGAGGCCCAAGAGTGTAAAAAATAACTTTACAACTACAATGTTTGAATTCACGACTCAAATGTTTTGGGGATAAGGAAAGAATTATTACATGATTACAAATCAAGGAAATACATAAACTAAATGTCATCTATGATTAAAAAATGTTGGCGTCTCAAATTTCCAATCTTTACAATTACTTAGTTGATACTTAGACGTCATCCATGAGATATATATATATATATATATATATATATATATTTTTAATTAGAGTCACTATAATAGCTAACAGACTATAATGTTTTCCGCATTGTGCATTTAGCGTGTATTGGATGATTATTCGGAGTCTCATTTATCTTTTATTATTTGTTTAGGAATCATGAAGTTACAGGTTTTGTGGTGCTGAAAGCAAAACAAGAAAATGCAGGTTATTACGCTCCCCTGCTTCTCCTTCCTATTATTTCTTTAATTTTACATGCTATCTATAAATTCTTTTTTAATTTGGGTGCGTAGTAATAATAAGAATGTAATTAATTCTTTATGTCACATACAGGAAATATTTGATTGTGCTATAAGTATAAATCTTAATTGATCCTCAAGATGATTAGAGAATGCTATTATATGATGGTTGTTACCTGAGAAGATTTAGTGGTCTGATCTTGGCCCATATAATTTTATGGACCGGGCCGACCCATATAAGAATTATTTCAATCTAATTCACACTACGAGTTAATTTTATATGAGTTAAATTGGATGAATTAAAATTTGTGCAATAGTGAGCCAAGAAATAGGCCAAATTATTGCTTTTTGTCCGTCTTGAGCCATCATAGGTTATAATGTGACAAGTTATTATTTAATTGTCCATAATTTTCAATTTATTTATTTTTTTATTTTGAATTTTCCAAACTTAAGTTATAAACTATAAAAATTTAAATAGTCAATGAAAATATAATAAAAAAATGAATATTTTATTTAGCTTTTCATGATTTCATTAAATAAAAATATTTCTAAAAAAAAAACCCAATAAGATAATAAAACCTTAGCCAAAAAAAATACAATGAATATTTATTTAAACAATTTATTTTATTTAATTTTGAATTTATTTATTTTTTATTTTTGAATTTTTAAACAAGTTAACAACTATAAAAATTTAAATAGTCAATGAAAATATAAAAATAAATATTTTATTTATGATGATTTTATTAAATAAAAATATTTCTAAAAAAAAAACCCAATAAGATAATAAAACCTTAGTTAAAAAAAGAATACAATGAATATTTATTTAAACAATTTATTTTATTTACTTTTGAATTTATTTATTTTTTATTTTTGAATTTTTAAACAAGTTAACAACTATAAAAATTTAAATAGTCAATGAAAATATAAAAATAAATATTTTATTTATGATTATTTCATTAAATAAAAATATTTCTAAAAAAAAACCCAATAGGATAATAAAACCTTAGTTAAAAAAAAAATACAATTAAGATAATTATACATAAAATATTTATAAAATTATTATAAAAAAAAGATATTACGATCTGGACTAACCCATTATGGGTCTAGACAGGCCGGGCTGAGCCGGCCCATCATGAGCCTAGACAGAGAATAAAAAACCACTTTTTCCCTTAAAAAAGTCACACTTTACTACAAATTCTCTATATGACATGAAAACTTATTTAATCGATAAAAAAAATTTCAGATTGGTGGAAATTGGAATCATCATAAAAATTAAATAGTGCCAGTGGTATCCAGCAATTTTTTTAACGCAAAAAATACTACTACTTTGTAAACTAGAAGATTTGAGATAGTGATCTGATAAGCTTTATCGACTTGAATGGATTAAACAAACGAAATAAAATAAAAAATAAAAATAAAAAATTAACGTACATCAAATAAACAAATAAATAAAAAGGCCAGAGAGGTGTGGATGATGCCAGCTATTCAAAGTAGGCAGATTTTGAAAAACAAAAAAACATAATCAACCATTCGAAACGCGTAGAGTATAAATACATTGGATTAGAACATATAACTAAAGAGCAAAAACAGCTTGCCTAATCATATTTAAACATTTTAATCTTAGGAGTCAAATATAAATAAAAATATTCATCTGCAGAAACATTCTTTGTTTTTTCTTTTCTTTTCGTGCCCTAACTGACTGACCAGGTTTGCATCTGTACAAAGCTCTTCTTGGAAAGTATCCTCTTCTGTATCCTTCCTTCCTTCCTTCCTTCTACAACATTATTATTATTATTATTATTATTATTTATTATTATTATTATATTTACAAAGTCTTCATAAGCCTGCACATTTTTCCCATGCGACCAAAGCCATCGTTAGCGAAATGAGTTTGTTTTGCAAAACGCAATCGAGCAATTATCAATTCTTAAAAAGATTTCTAAGCATCACCAGATGACAACAATCAACGTGGTGGTCAATTATGCAAAAGAAATTAGAAATACTGTTTTTGGTTGGGGTGGGTGGTGTAAAAGGGAGACAAACAGGCTCCAATGCAAAACCAACTTTCTTACTAGTCCAAACGACAGCATATTCTGCATTACTATTCCTGAAATATTTCATCATACATGTACAAGTACAACTTTATACAGAATCCTAACCTGGCTAGCTTCATTCATCACTTTCCTTTTAATCCTTAAGACAAGAAGGAAGAAACGTTTGGAACTGTTTTTTGGCTGTTTTTTAAAACGTTTTCACACGTCTTTTGAGGCACGAAAACGAAAACGGTCTGAAAACCGCGTTTGTTTAGCATATGATTTGAAAACGAAAACAAAAAACAATGAAAATGATTTTTGTAAAGGAAATTAGAAAACAATTAGAAATTATTTTTCCTTTTTCGTTTTCATTTTCTAGTACTTACCAACAATGTTATATTAAATTATTAAATTATTAATTAATTATTAATAAACAGATATAACTATAACTAATAAATAATTAGTAATTACTTAATTATAAATTAATATTAAATTATTATTATTAAATTTGTAATTTTATTAATAAAAATGATAAATAATAAATATTAATTAATTATTTAGTTAAAGATTAATTGCCAAAAATTGATTATATAATATATTAATAATAGAATAATTAATAAAAAGGTTATTAAATAAATAACTAATAATTAATATATCAATCATATATATTAATTATAACCTATTAATTAGTAAATAGTTGATAAATAAAAAAATAGTAATTACTCAATTAATAATCAATATTAAATTACATAATAAATTGTAATATACTAATCAATTGTAATTAATAATTAATAATTAGAAATTCATCATTATTTAAAGAATAATTATCAAAAATTGATCACATAATATATCAAATAATAGATTATTAAATAAATATTAATAATTAATTAACTAATTAATTAATTATAAATAGTAAATAGAATATTAATATATTATTTATATACTAATCATTTTTTTAATATACTTGTTAATTACTTAAAAACTAATAAATATGATTACGTTACTAACATAGTAATTACTTATAACTGATTATTACTTACTATTTTTTAATTATTTAGCATGCTAATTCATTATATATATAATTTAATTATCAATGTACTCATTAATTATATTATATCCATTACTATTGTATTATTAATATATTAATTTTATTTGCTAAGTGATTATCAATTATTAATTACTTAATATATTAATTTAACATTATTAATTACATGTACTCGAAACAAAATTTCATAAATATAACCAAACAAGATTTTACTTTTTTACCATACTTAAAACAATCTCTTAAAATACTAACGACAAAATCGGTTCCAGACCGATCTTCAAAATAATCTTATTTTCACTTTTGTATTGAAAACAAAGTCATTTTGAAAATATTACCAAACAGGCCCATAGCATTTCAGAAAACTAAACAGCAGAGGCCAACACAAGTTTATCAAATTTAAGTTTACAATTTGCAAGTCGAGGCATGGGATTACATAAACCTTACATATCTTTCAAGCGATTACATCCTAATATTATTGAACTAGACTCAATTACATCATTACTTACAACTTTATTTATAAGCAACTAATCTTGTATGATATAACATAATACACAGTTCCATAGTTCCATCCTGGCATAAGCTTAACCACAGTAAGCAAGAAAACTCACCCGAGGGGCCAAGTTTCTTTCGGAAAGAAACGATTCATTTATCCTTCCTCATCCTCCAACTGGGACAGATTATTAGATTCAGAACTTTCCTCTGCGGACTCTATCTGATGAGGTGATACACCTGCAACACAACAAAGAGGAAAATCGAAGGCGTGAGCTGCACCATTTTAAGATCAAATGACAAGGAACATTGCCATACAAACACTAACACCCTTGTGATTCATAGCTTAAATTGCATACAAATACATCCAAAACTTGAACAAAATTCACGGTCTTACTATGCAGATATTGAGCCATGTACTGCAATGACCGATACGCTAATCTTATGAGCTAGGAAACTAACTTTCCAAAATATTCTGAGGTCTTCCCTTTACTAATTCTGACCAAACAGAATAAAAGCATTAACTAATTCATTAAGCCAACCCAAGGAAAAAAAATATATTATATATATTTATATATGAAGGCAGCCGTGTTCATTGCGGAGTGATCGAGGCAAAATCGATAATGCTCATGGGTTGTAATTCAATTCACAATACATCACTACATAAGAATCCATAAAGAAGAACCAATTTTTATGGTTCGAACAAGAAATACTCTGCAGAATTTAGATATACAAGCAAGCTACTATTAAAAAGTCAAATAACTATCGAGATTTTGATGCACTGCACTGCTAATTAAACAAAAGATAGATCTTTAAATAAACTCATAGCGGGATATCCGTTAAAAATTGAAACTTTGACATCCAAGGAAACTGCAATCATAAACATAAATTTCTTTTTTCATATTGGGAGATACAAACAATAACTAGGGTTGTGGCAAATCCGATCAAAACTGAAATTGAGATAATAAAAAAAAAAGGAGGGACAAGGGGAAATTACCTTGAATGAAGTAGTCGGAAGAGGGCCAACCGCGAACGGTGGTGGTGGACATGGACTCCTCCTGAGTCAAGGGATTGGCGAGCTTCTCGACGAGGTGGTTGAGGCCGTAATTGCGGGATCGCGGGGGTGGGACCCAGTAAGAGGCACCGGGAAGAAAGGGGAGCCAATCGGGGGCGGATCGGCGGACGATGATGCGGTGGATGGCGTCCTCCAGCTTCCGAAGGAGAGGATCGGACGATGAAGATGAGGCGTCGGATAGGTCGGCCAGATCGCCGCCGCCGCCGTGGGAGGATGGGAGGTTCGATTGGGTGCGGAGGGAGAGGAGGAGAGACGACGACGACGGCTGCGGGAATTTGGGGGAGAGATGATGCCGAATTAGGGTTAGGGTTTGAGAGAGAGATCTTGCCATTTACAAATCAGAGAGAGATGGATATAGAGAGAGAGAAATTCTGGAGAGAGTTTGGGTTATGGATAAGAAGATGAGGGGTAAAAAAGGGGAAGAAAGTGGTCTTGCGCATTTTATAGAAAAGGTTGGTCTTTTTGACTCTCCATTATAAGGTTATTATTTACAAGGTTATTACTGTAGTGTTTTTTTTTTTTTTTTTTTTTTTTTTTTAAAAATTTAAATTTAATATTTTTTATTATAATATTTTTTTACATACATAAATTATAATATTCTTTAATCTTCAATCTTTAATTGATAATAAAAATATATTAGAAATAAGCTCATTATATTTCTGTCACGGTGTTGTTTTTAAAGGAATTTTTTCTAATTAAATAAGCTCATCATCAATATTAAAAACATAATTAACAAAATATAAACTTTACTCTTCAAAAATAAATCTTAACAAATAGTAAAATTGACAATATATAATAATTAAATAAAAAATTATCATTTATCTTTTTAACTCTCATTCCTATTAAACAACATAACAAAATTATTATAATCATCTTCATCTTTTACATTCTCTATCCTTTTAAACCTCTTAATCTCTCCTACCAAATGAGGCATCGTTAAGGAGGGAGAAATGGAGGGAGTGAAAGGACGAGAGAGAAAGTGAATCTCTTATTTGGTAAGAAAAAGAAGATGAAGGAGAGAAAAATAGAACGAGAGACTCTCTCTCAAAACTTACAACTAATTCACTTAAAATTAAAAACAAAATGATTTTTTACTCTTTAAAAGTAATTATTAACAAAAAGTAAAATAAATAATATAGTACTTAAACAAAAAATATCATATATCATTTTAACTTTCACTCTCTTACTAAATAACATAAAATATTATTACAATTCTTTTTATCCTTCACATTCTTAATTTCTCCAACCATCTTCATCCTGACTCTTCTCCATCCCTTCCTATCAAAAGAAGCCAAAGTTGCAAAATTTTATTAGAATTCGAACCTATTATCTTAGCAAAATTAAAATGCAAAAAGATAATGTTGATTCTTTTGGTTACTGACTTATAGCCATTGTTCTTTTGGTTCTGATAGGCTTGAAATTCTTTTGGTTACTGACTTTTAGCCATTGTTATTTTTTTTTAGCCATTGTTGTTGATTTTTCAAGTTCAATATTCTTTGTAATTGTTGCGCAAAAAGATAATGTTAGAAAAAAAAAAGAATTGACTCTCTATAAAAAGAATCTAATTGGAGTAAAATTTAAGTCCCGTTTATTTCACTGATTCAAATTTATAATTTGAATTTTATTATAATAAAAAACTCTCATAAACAGTCACATTTAATTTTTTACTACAATAAAAAATTCTCATATAAAATCACATTTTAACTCGAATTAAAAATTCGAATCAACTAACTAAACGGGTCAAATTATTTGATTTGTTTTTTTTTTTTTTTTTTTTTTGGGTGCCAATCAGGCTATTTGGTGTCTTTAACGCGATGATTAAGGTTTTTTTTTTTTTTTTTTTTTTTTTTTTTTTAAGGGAAATGATTACGGGTATTCATAACCTCATATATATATATATATATATGAAAAAAATTTCCTAATTCACATGATATTAAAATTGATTTGTTAGTGGGGGAAATGACAATACTTAGATATTGACCGACTCTTTACGCTAAAACTTAATCATTATACCCAAACCTTTAACTAAAAAGAGATTTTAAAATGAAATGTCAAACCCACCAAAAGGTTAAAAAAAATGTTTCTTTAATTATTTTTACGCATTGCATATTAAGGTTACAAATAATTATACATTATATTTTAAATTGTATCACATTGATACCTTCATATTTAGATTAAATTCTCAATTTTTACCTTTTCTAGTTAAATAGTCAATTTTGATAATGAAAAGTTCTAAAATGTCCTTAAAGAAACTAAGAATACAAATAATAAAAATAAATAAATTTGTTTTGCTAATTTGAGTTGTCAATTTGAGTTGAAAAATGAATTTATATAAGAGAAAATAATGTAGTAAAAAAGTTGAATTCAAACTTTTATGAGAAAATACTATAATAAAACTTAAATTGTAATTTGAAAAAACAATCTATCATCAAAAAATGTTATAGATTTAACATGAAATGCAAAAATATATATTTGACACATATCAAAATATAACGTATGTTTTTTTGGTTAACTCTTTAAATTTTAAGTATAAAATTGGGAAAAAAAAAACCCTAAAGAAAGGAGAAGAGATGATGTTATTTTTTAAAAGTAAAATTTCATTTCACAAAAATAAGTTACAAATACATATTAAGTTGAAAATGACCATTAATTACAAAAGAAAATTCAACCCTAACTATTAACCGAATCTAAAAAAAAAATGGACTACTTAAAAATTGAAAAAAAAAAAAAAAAAAAAAAAAAAAAAAAAGTTCCCCCAGTTTGGTGGGTTTCGCAGATCAGACAACCCACCAGTTGTTGCGGCTATTTGGAGAGAGCGAGAGAGAGAGGAGAGAGAGACTTTTTAAGAGAGGAGGAGAACGAGAAGAAAAAGAGAAGAAAAGGGAAAGGAAAGCAAAATATTTACATTTACTGGGAGTGAAGAGAGAGAAACAAGAGAGAGAGAGAGAGAAAGAGAGAGAGAGAGCGCTATGGAGAAGAAGAGAACAGAAGTGAAGATGGGATCTGATGAAGAGTGTTTGTTTTTGTTGATTTGATGACTGCCCTTTTCACTCCACCAACTTCTTCTTCTTCTTCTTCTTCTTCTTCTTCTTCTTCCTCTTCTCGGGTAAGTATTGCGACGATGAACTCTCTCTCTATCTTTTTTTATTCCCATTTTGCCCTCCCCTGTTTCGTCATTTGACTCGACTTTTATGAAATCTCTGCGCATTTGTTCTAGATCTTCAGCATTCTCTTCTTTTTCTTCACAATCATGATCTGGGTACGCCTTGTCGCTCTCTGATTTATTAACATTTTTATAAATGGATGACTTGTATTCTTGTTACGAGTATTATTTTCTGTTTGGTTTATATGAGAAAGAATAAATAAATAAATAAGATTTGTTTTTGGTTATTGGGATTCTCATTGTTTGTGCCTTTTTCGACTGAAAATGGGTTGTGGTTAATAAACTCTTGTTTGGATCTAGGGAAAATGCTTTTGAGAGGTAAATAAATAAGCCTTTTTTAAGTAGATAGACAACATCTGCATTTTTTTTTTCTTCTTAGATCCGAAAGGCATATTTCCTATTGATTCAGATCTTATTATTCTTCATCTAAATTTGTGTTCTTGAAATGGCAGATGTCTCAATTGGAATCTTACTAAAAGAAGAAAACCCTTTTTTTCTTTATTATTTTGTTGCTGGAACAAACAGGAAATTGAAAGAAATAATTAGAAAAAAAAGGTCTTTTACTTGTAGTGAAATGAATTATGGTTCTCTACAAGGTAGCTTTTCTTTCTTCATCTTTCCTGTGGTGGTTCCAAAATTATCATAATTATCTTTTATCCTTTCACTTGGGATTCGATTTTTTGTCAGTGACTGCTCAAAATACGTTCTTTTTGTTGTTTATGAAGTTTTGGGAGACCAATGTCCTAAATCTTTATTGAAATTCTTAAAAATTATAAGTTTGGCTTCATGTCATCTCTTGACGAAATGGAGCAAACGAAACAAAAAAAAAAAAAAAAAAAAAAAAAAAAATAAGGTAGGTGGGCTTTTGTTTTTATGTTTTAGGGTGTATGCACTGCATAGGAAGAGCTTGAAATTCTTACAAGAATTGAGAATGCAAAAACCTTTTTGCTTTATAATTTTCACAAGGTCTTTTCATAGTGTTTTAGTACTTTGTTACGATTTGTTTGTTGAACTGTTTTGCGCATTTTGATTCTGATTGTTGTACTATTTGGAGCTTTGTTCAGTCTTTTGATGCCATCCGTTGAATCTTCGGCATTCTTGCTTATTTTATTTGTTCTAATAACTTCTTAATGGATTTTTCTGTACCACAGTTGGACGTTGAGGATCATTAGAGCAATCGTATTTGTTTGGTTTGTTCTCCTTAAAGAAGCAGTGATGGGTTCCAGATTCCCATCTCATCAGCTCAGCAATGGCCTCTATGTCTCAGGCCGGCCTGAGCAGCCAAAAGAAAGAACTCCGACTATGAGCTCGGTAGCCATGCCTTATACGGGAGGCGATATCAAAAAGTCAGGAGAGTTGGGGAAAATGTTTGATATCCCTATGGATGGTTCCAAGTCCAGGAAATCTGGGCCCATAAACGGTGCTCCTTCAAGGACTGGATCTTTCGGAGGTGCTGCTTCCCACTCAGGACCCATTATGCCGAATGCTGGAGCTCGCGGTGCTTATACTACATCCGGTCCTGTAACGTCTGGGTCTGGTTCAGCTGCAGTAAAGAAGACGAATTCTGGACCATTGAATAAACATGGGGAACCTATAAAGAAGTCTTCTGGTCCTCAATCGGGAGGCGTGACTCGCCAAAACTCTGGTCCTATTCCTCCAGTTCTTCCCACAACAGGTCTTATTACATCTGGCCCAATTTCTTCGGGTCCACTTAATTCATCTGGGGCACCAAGAAAGGTATCGGGTCCTTTGGAATCTATGGGGTCAATGAAAGTACAAGGTTCTTCAGTCGTTAACAATCAAGCTGTCACTACCTTGAGCCAAGATGATGAATATTCATTCAGGAGGAACTTTCCAAAGCCAATTCTGTGGTCTGTGATTTTATTGTTCGTGATGGGCTTCATTGCTGGTGGTTTCATTCTTGGAGCTGTTCGCAATGCCATTCTCCTCATTGTTGTGGTAGTTCTTTTCGCAGCAGTTGTGGCACTGTTCACTTGGAATACCTGTTGGGGCAGAAAAGCAGTCGTTAATTTTATTTCTCGATATCCTGATGCTGAGCTTAGAACTGCGAAAAATGGACAACTTGTGAAAGTTTCCGGGGTATGTTTCTTAGTAGATGCTGGTATTATATCTTTTAATGTTCTTGCATGCTATTACTAAATTGTCTCCCATTTCTTAGTGTTGCTTATTATCTCGTTTCCATTTTCATTTTCAGATGTTACCTTGGATTTACTATATATTACATAAAGCATTGCTTGTCAATATTTCTCTTAAATTTGAATTTATTTCTTAAAGAAGGCAGGTACTTTCTGCATATAGATACAATCTTACAGAGAATTAGTATGCTAATCATATAAACACCTGAGTATATAAGTGTGTGAGAGAGAGAGAGAGAGTCAAGTATGTTTAGTCTTATGTTTTAGCTTTGCTAACATATGTTTTTCATGTCAGATATTATCATATAATAATACCTGATTTGTAGCTTCCGATAGCTCGTGATGAAATAATAATCATAATTTGGTTCTCCATTACTTTTTTTTGCAAAAGCACATGACATGTTGCAAGGTTTTGATGCTCTAATTTCTTAATACTTGAAGGTGGTTACTTGTGGTAATGTGCCCCTTGAGTCATCCTTCCGAAAAGTTCCTAGATGCGTCTACACATCAACGAGTTTGTATGAGTACCGAGGATGGGATTCAAAACCAGCAAACGCCACACATCGTCGTTTTACGTGGGGTCTTAGATCCTCGGAGGTATGTACCTGATGTCACATTTTTTCTTCTTTCTGTTTGTTCACTTTTTGAATTCCCAGTATACGCCATGTTGTCGGGCATATACTTAATTGTGTTGTATTCTAGCCATGGTTCAATAGCTTTGGATTACAATAGGAGATGGGTGGTCTCTTAAATTCATGCTTAATCAATCGGTTAATTCTTCATTCATATAGATTATAATCAACTGTTAATTATATTTTTTCTTTTTAGATGGACTCGATCAAATGTTGAGACTGATTTTTCTTATATTGATGGGTCCTGTTTTTCTTTGTTAATTTCATTGATAAATATTATAGCTTAAGGCTGTAGATTTTATATGTTGAACTGAAAGCTTTCATACGGTTCTTGTCAGAGGCATGTGGTGGATTTCTACATCTCCGATTTCCAGTCTGGCTTGAGAGCATTGGTTAAGACTGGTTATGGAGCGAGAGTGACCCCTTATGTTGACGACTCCTTTGTCATTGATGTAAATCCGGGGAATGAAGACTTGTCTCCAGGGTTTGTCAGGTGGTTGGCTGAGCGGAATCTTTCAAGTGATGACCGTACAATGCGATTGAAAGAAGGGTAAAAAAAAAAAAAAAAAACCTATGAGTCCAATGCAGTTTCTCTATAACAGTCACAATAAAACATCAAGTGTATGAATATCCGAAGTCCAAAGTATATTAGATGTTTGTATTGGTATATCATCTTTTTAAGCGACAAAGTGATGTTTTTGTAGGTACATCAAGGAAGGCAGCACGGTCAGCGTTATGGGAGTTGTACAGAGAAACGACAATGTGCTTATGATTGTCCCGCCATCAGAGCCGTTGACAACAGGGTGCCAGTGGACCCAATGTATCTTTCCCGCTAGCCTTGAGGGCATTGTTTTGAGGTGTGAAGATGCGTCCAAAAATGATGTGATACCCGTTTAAGTTTGAATGTGCTCCGATCTCTTGAGGAATATTTTGGGTTACATTAGTATCAATCATGGTGGCGGCGGCGGCAGCATTGGCTTCCGTAGTTGGAAATGGAAATGGAAATGGAGTGTGATGTTTTTCATGGTGATATCCTTTTTCTTTTTCTTTTGGTGTATAGTTTTTAGGAATTCGATTCTATTATCTTCTTTTTTTTTTTTTTTTTTTTTTAATCTCTTCTAGGTTTGAAAGCTTTTGCAATGGGTGTGGCTTGATGTAGTGAGGGATTTTACATGTTTTGAAATATTGAGCAGACAGCAGTGCGCGCTATAAAGAAAAGTGTTACATAATTAATTATTTCATTAGTTTGTTTCCAGGCCTTGCAACTTACTACTGTACATTTATAGTATTTTTATTTTGGTTTTAATCAATTGATTTCTTTGTATTATTCATGTCTAAATTAGATTTCCTATAATCCATTAACTCTCTCAACTCTCTTCCTCAGTTGTTTTGATTTTTCTCCTTCATTAACAAGACCACGACAACACATTATTGATTGTTTTGAAAGTCAACGTTAACTTTTGATTGTTCAAGTGAAACTGAAGTCAATTGGTGGGATCCTGTTATTATCCAAAACGAAAATATGTTTTAGTCGTTTACAAAGTACATATTGCTGAGAGGAACCCTAATTCTCACAGCAAAATCTTAAGAAATAATCAATCTTTACAAAGTGTTAGGCTTTTAGCTATATATATAAACACACAGAAGCAGAACATACAAACCTACGGGGAAATCTACCACAACTAGTGGCGGAACCACTTGAAAATGAGCGCGACAGCCGCTCCCACTCAAATTTTATTGAAAAAAATATTATCTTTAAAAATTTTAAAATTTTACATAAGTCCCGATTGAAATAATATATACCCCCACTAAAATAAATATATTTTTTTATATGTTCCTAGTAAGATAATTTGTTAAAAAAATTTAGTGTACGTCCCTACTGAAATGAAAGACTGATCCTGTCACTGATCACAACCACAAGAGTCTTAAAGAGTTGGTAATATAAATGGCACATAAGTGAATCCCACTAAATGACCTATCGAGCGTCAAGACACATGATGACTGTAAGGGAACTCGTAAGCATTTTTGTTCCACAAAAAGAAAAAAAAATAAAGAAAAAAAGGCGTAACAAACTGTGCGACTCTTAGGAGGTCCATCAGTTGCTTCAAACACATCATGTGCATCCTGTGATGGGGTTATGGAAGCTGTATTTTCAATAATAGTTGGTAATAAAAGACAATTGCGTTCATAAAAAATCAGACAAACCACAAAACTTGAGGAGTGAGACATACTTGTATTCCAAGATATGATTAACATGTCAATTAACACAACAGTTTGTTACTATAATCGTGAAATTCAGACCTTATAAGAAAGTGAAAATGTGTATGCCTCAAACTTTAAGCAACCCCAAAACAGAACATATTAATTTTTATTTTTATTTTTATTTTATTTTTTGTATGGTTGGCATTTTGGTGCGTCTCACACACCAAAAATAATAATAAAAAAAGTAAAACACATCCTTTTAATTGAATAAATTGATTAAAAAAAAAAAAAAAACTCGAAGCGGTGATACATCATTAATCCATAGCCGAAATCAAGTAATTTTAGTTTTGTTGAATTTTGGGGGGTAGGGTAGGATAGGGTAAGGTGGCTGTATAGGTAAGAGTTAAAATAAAGAGAAAATTATACAATTTATTTTTAAATGTATGTGGGTTAGAATTTATATCTATTAATCTTAATTAATATATTTTATTAATATAATTATTTAATTAAAAAAAATTATTAATCAATAATAAAAAATAAAAATCTTCCCCCATGTCCTTTTAGTTGTATTTATCTCCATTCTCCAATTGTAAAACAGCTATTTCTATGGGTATTATGGTAAGAAGGAATTATCAAATAATGGTAATAGTGCTTTTCAGAGCTGTTATCTTATTGCACATCAAATAATTGACACCTAAACCACTTCTTAAGACAAAATCCTTTCTAATTAATTAGCAAAACAAAAAGAAAACAAATATAATAAAGTAAAAAATAAAACCTTCTTCCATTGGGCAACCGTGAACTAACGAACCAAACCCCACACCCAAGTCTTAACCCACTTTTATTGTTTGGACTTGAAAATTTCTATGTTTTAATAGAGCATTAACATGTACCTGCAAGTTTATGGAACCATAAATATAAATTATCTCACTCAGTTAAACCAAATGTTAACAAAAATTGATTAAAGCTGTACCATCATCGCTCTGTTCGACAAAGAAATACGTTGACTGTACCACATATTAGATATCTAATCAAATCATACAAAATGTTTGAAACAAAACTGATATTAATACACTATTTGACATGTTTGGTCATTGGACGTTGATGTCTCGGATGAAATTATAATAAATATTTCAACCAAAAATAAAGGAAAAAGTTAACTATAGTTGAATAATAAAATAATACTAAAAAAATAAAAAGAAAATAATAAAAAATATGCCAATATGAAAAGTTTAAGAAAATATATAGACTAATTTTTAGTTATAAAATGCCATAACTTATTAAGTTATAGTTCATAATCAGATAAGTTATGGACAAACTTGTCAAGTTATAGTTCATAACCAGATAAGTTATGGACAATTATGGATAATAACTTGTCAAGTTATGGTTCATAACCAAATAAGTTATGGATGAAAATAGTAATTTGACCTATTTATTAACTTATGTAAACTATTAGGCTATTAATTTTAATTTATCTCAAGTCTTGGCCTATTTTCCTCATTCTCTCAAAATAAAATGACTAGTAATGGTTGGAGTGGATAAAAACTACAAAAAAAAGCTAACAATATGAAATAGTTGTTTTTTTTTTTTTTTTAATGCATATCCCCTCAACTTTACGAGTTTGACAAATTAATCCATTAAATTTTTTTTTCGACAATTTACTCCTTAAACTTTAAAATATGTTGCATTGTTAGTTAAATTGAAAACGAAGTTAAAAATTTAAATAGTATCTTCCGCATGAGTGTTTAAAAATTTTGTCGGTAATTTTAGTCTTTTTGCATCAAATTGAACCCTTCAATCTTAGTAATCTTCTCCAATCTTTGGTTTTCAATGGAAACACTCAATTCCTAAATCTCTATCCTAAATTAGGGAGTTTTTCTAGTAGTCTATGTAAAAATAGTCTATTGATAGTTTTTTTTTTTTTTTATTTTTACAGTTAGATTTGTATCAAAATTTATTTATTTTACATATTTTTTCAATCTGATGTGATTGAGGTATTATAATGATTAAAATTTGGTTTTCAAAGCTTTTTTCTTCCATAAATCAATCTTTAAATTTACTTTTTTTGGTATTTTGATATCTATATTTAAAAATTATTGTGGTTTTTTTTTTTTTTTTTTTTTAGATTTACAATTATGAGAGAAGACATATTTTTAAATATGACATGAGAATCATGTCATATTAAAATAACATGGTAATTTGAAAAACAAGATTAAAACTAAACAGTTCTAAATTATGCTCTAGTAATATTTTTTTTTCTTTCATATACTATAGAATTTTCGTTTAGAATTTAATTAATTGTCTTAAAAAACAATAATTAAAGTAATAGCATAAAATTAAAGGAATAATAAGGTAGAGTTCTTCCTCAAATTTGTACGTTTTGATTCTTCCTCAATTAACCTTTTGAATAATGTATACATAATTAGAACGAGCATAAATTAAATTGGGTAAGATTCATAATGAGAAATTAAAATTAGAATAAATTGTTTATTAAGGAGCAGGTGAAGGATAGAGAGACATGTTTATTTATGCGTAATTAAAACGACATGAATCAGAGTAAGTAAAATTTAGAGTAAGAAATTAAAGTCAAAATAAATTATTTACTTAATGATAATATTTAATATTAAAACTATTTTAATTTTTATTTATGTGTTACTTACACTAATCAAAATAAATTTATATAAAAGTATTAATATACCTTTTAATAAATTTTGTATTTTTAATTAAAAAGATAAATTGTGTATTTTGACATAATTTATTTTATCTATTTAAATTTTTAATTTTAATTTTTATAATAAAATATTTTTAAAAAATATCACATTTAATTTTTTTTTATTATAATAAAAAATTTTTAAAAAATATCATTTTAATTCGAATTAAAAACTTAAATATGCAAATATTAAAATCTGGGTTTGAGGAAACTCCACCACGCACCATGGCCCATGCTCGCCGCCCCCGTTCATCCCCTAGCTCCCCCATTCTCGCCGACCGACCCAGCTACGGAACCTATCGCGGAACTCATCGACGCAACTCCGCCCACTCCCATTTGCCAGGGCCAAATCTCTCTCTCTCTCTCTGTTCCCTTCGAACTTTTTGCTTTTATTTCAAGTTTGATTTCATCTGGCAAATCACTCGGCACTTGCTTATCAAATCCTAATTCTCTGTTTTTCCTTTCAATTCCCTTTCTATTTCTTCAATTGCAGAAGCACTCTCTCACTCGTGCTCTCTTTGTGAAGTGAAGATAGAAGAAATAAATCTGAAAATGTTTTCTTTGGTTAAACTACTGAGAAAAAGGGGAGTTGGCAAAGGCCAACAATTTTATAGTTTAATGATTTTTTTTTTACGACTTTCCACGTGGGATATGGGAAAAAAATTTTTTTTTTTTTTTTTTTTAAAAAAAATGAAAACAGAGAATTTTCTAGTTAGGGTATAGTTTAAATTTTATTTAATTTATTAGAAGGGTAGTTTTGATATTTTCTATCTCAAAAAAGATATTTAAATATTTAAAAGATATTTTTTAAAATTTAAAAATATTTATTTAATATTATTAAAAATATTTAATATAAAATATTAAATTGATTTATTCTTTTAATATTTTAAGGAGTACTTAATTTATTTTTCAAAGAAAAAAGGGAAAGAATGTGGTGTATTAAGGAAGGGTAGAAAATTAAATTATTGATAATTTTTTTTATTTCTAATCGTTAGATATATATTAAAACAATTTGTTATTGTTATGTATATTTTTTTGATTGCAGAGGGTAAAAAAGTAAAGAAAATTGAGCCCGTATATTTTTGCTCTGAAAATTGAACCCGTATATCGTAGCAAGTGTATTAATGATAAATAATTGTGCCAAGTTTGGTGGGTTTGGGTTTTGGAATTGGAGGATCAGACAACCCACCACCAGACCAGACCAGTTGCGTTGCTTGCGGCTCTTCTTTTCTCTCTCTCTCTCTCTCTCTCTGCCTTTGGGACTTTTTGAGAGAGAGAGAGAGAGAGAAGTGAGAGAAACAATAAGAAAATACTTACTTTTTAATTAATTAATATTAGAATTTATATTATTATTTTACATTCACGGCAAAGAAGAAGAAGAAAAGAAACATTACAATTACAATTACATTACATGGCGACTACTACTACTACTTGACTACTTGTACTTGTACTCGTACTGCCACTTCTTCTTCTTCTGCTTCCATGACGATGGCGATTGGCGATGATAAGATCTATTTGATCGACTAGTTCTTCTTCTTCTTCTTCTTCTTCTTCTTCAGTTCAGGTAAGAATCAATAACATAAATCAAATCTCGATTAAATAGTTCTTCCACATTCTTTGCTGCTTTTTTTTTTTTTTCTTTCTTTTTTGGATCTTCTTCGGAAATATGTTTAATAATAAGATTTAACCCATTTCTGGAAATCCTTCTTCAGATCTTCTTCCTCATCTGCATTTCCAACCTTTTACCAATGTTGATATTATGATTTTTCATTACTTTTCTTTTTCTTCTATTCTACTGCTTTGGTGAATTTTTGACCACGAGAAAAAAAAAAAATGAAGTTTGAAATTATTACTATATTTATCTTACAAATTTTTGCTTCTTTTTCTAAGCTAACTCAGGAAATTAATTGGAAAAACAAGATACTTGATTGATCTTTCTCCTTTGAGCTGGGAAAAAAAAAAAAAAAATTCCCGTTGGTCATTTCTGGCTTACACATTCTATAAAATATAAAATAATTACATTAGATATCTCAGAGTCAAAGTTTGTTACATTCTTATGCCACTGTTTAGTTTAAAGAAATATGTATACATGTGATGATTTTGGTTCTTCATATTAGATTTAGATAGATATCTCTGTTTCTGAGTTCTGATATAAATTGCTTCCTTCCACATTATTCAGTTGGATCATTCCCTTTGCCTTGTCTTTAAATGTGTTCCTGATCACATTACTTTCTCATTCTACAGAACAAGTTAACAAACATGTTGACTGTTAGTTAGTTTGTTTGATAACTTCTTCTGTTTTACTGTTCTCCCTTCTTTCTTTTTTTCTTTCATAACTATTTGCTCTAAATCGTTGTCTGTCTGTCACATTACCATTACAATTACGTAGTGGTCTTCTGGTGCTCTGTGCTCTCTAAAGTCTAGAGAAGACCAATCGATTGATGGGTTCAAGATTCCCATCTCATCAGCTCAGCAATGGCCTCTATGTATCGGGCCGCCCCGAGCAGCCTAAAGAGAGGACTCCCACTTTGAGCTCAGTAGCTATGCCTTACACGGGTGGCGATATCAAAAAGTCGGGAGAGTTGGGCAAAATGTTTGACATCCCTACAGATGGTTCTAAGTCGCGGAAATCTGGACCAATAAACACTGCTCCTTCAAGGACTGGATCATTTGGAGGGGCTGCTTCACATTCGGGACCGATCATGGCCAATGCCGCACCTCGTGGCACTTATACTACGTCGGGCCCTGTAACTTCTGGCTCTGGTTCGGCTTCACTAAAGAAGACAAACTCTGGACCATTGAATAAGCACGGGGAACCTATAAAGAAGTCGTCTGGTCCTCAATCAGGAGGCGTGACTCGCCAGAACTCTGGCCCTATTCCTCCAGTTCTTCCCACAACAGGTCTTATTACATCCGGACCGATTTCTTCGGGCCCACTCAACTCATCCGGCGCACTAAGGAAGGTATCGGGGCCTTTGGAATCTACAGGGTCGATGAAAGTACACGGTTCTTCTGTTGTTAACAATCAAGCTGTCACTACCTTGAGCCAAGATGACGAGTATTCCTTCAGGAGGAACTTTCCAAAGCCAATATTGTGGTCTGTGATACTGCTATTCATAATGGGCTTCATAGCTGGCGGGTTTATTCTCGGAGCAGTTCGCAATGCCATTCTCCTCATTGTTGTAGTAATTCTTTTCGCAGCGGTTGTGGCATTGTTCACTTGGAATACCTGTTGGGGCAGACAAGCCGTTGTTAATTTCATTTCCCGCTATCCCGATGCTGAGCTTAGGACTGCAAAAAATGGACAACTCGTGAAAGTTTCTGGGGTACGTTGCTTCAAAAATTCCAGTAGAATATCATTTTGCCTTTGTGTGCTGTTGTTAGATTTTCTTTCAACCTTCTGTTTTGACTTTTCATTGGTTTATATATTTATTTATTTTTTCAATTCATTCGTTGAAATATAGTTGAAGATGGGATTAAGGCTGCTTGTTGTTTGTTGTTTGTTTGTATTCGTTGAAATATAGTCTTATGTACGTTCTGTTTCTTCTTGCTCTGTATGTGTCGTGTATGGCGATTCCCAGTTCCGTATATTTAAAATGTTCCAATGTTACCAACGATTTATCGGACAGGCGGAGAAACAGAGAGTGTGGAAAATAATTGAGTTTCAGAATATAAACTCAATTACTATGCAACAGTTAGAAACAGTGTACAAGTTACGCTTGCCAATTATTTTCCAAAGCATCACATGTCTATGGAGTTGAATAAAGCAAATGTCATGAACTGACGGGGTTTCCCCCTGCCTTTGAATGTGGCAGCAATATATTACAATTTAGAAGTTGAAACATTTCAAAGATTCACGTTTATGATTTTTGCAATCCTTGAAGGTGGTTACCTGTGGTAACGTGCCCCTTGAGTCATCCTTCCGGAAAGTTCCTAGATGCGTCTACACATCAACGAGTTTGTATGAGTACCGGGGATGGGATTCAAAACCAGCAAACTCCAGACATCGTCCTTTCACATGGGGACTTAGATCCTCAGAGGTAGGTAACTGAAATATTTACATGTGCAACTGTTTAACACAGATAATGGGACAGCTATATCTAGATGCTTTTGAATACTCCCCGCTTCATGAATAAATTACATCTTTATTTTAAAAGTATCACTTTTAACTTTATTATATTTTCTCTACTTCCTGGATACAAAGCTTTAAAATTGAGTAGGCTTTTCACTGCTAGAGTAATATTGCCTTTGTGAAGAGAGATTCTGTATTCTTTTTGCTGGTTAAGTAGTACCACTTGAGGAATTTCAATAAAAGCAGATAGGAAATAGAGGAAGTTAAAATATATACATATATACATTTATATCGAAAGATATCCTAGAAGACTTAACAAGAGACTGAGCACTGTGAATTTGAAACAATGCTACTGCAGCATAAGCCATAGGTGAAGGAAAGGAACATCTTTAAAATATTTAGAGCTAGCAGCCCCAGATGAAGCGAAGTTTTTAACTCTATTTTACAGAACGAGAACTTCTACAGAAAACCTCATAAAAAGAAAAGGAAATGCTTGTTGCAAGAATCCGTCCTTTGGGGATTTAAGTACCACGATCTTCTATCAAAATTTGTAAAGTTAACCTTTATCCCATCTGGCAAAGACACCAAAACTGAAAAATTCAAAGTTTCTCTTTCATAGATGTGGGAAGTAAAGAAAATTCCAATTGATAGAGAGATTAAAGTAAACGGAAAAAAAATAATAAATAAATAAATGAAGCAGGAGCATTATGCACAAGGGACATTCCTTATGCGCTACGGAAAAGAGTAGAAAGAGAACTCTCCCCTCCCCTATTAAACGCCCCAAAATCTACTCAGACCCACTGCACGGGGAAAAGTAAGAAGCATGAAGAAAATATTGTCATTAATATGCGATCAATTTCAATTTTGTATGAATACTTACATCCCTACATTTCTATGTATTTGTCAAGACTTTTGAAATGTGTTATATTGTCACTTATACAACGCGTTTCAATAGCTCTGGGTTATAGTGTGGGTTGTGGTCAGTCCGTTAACTTCTTAGGGAACTTTTTTTAGGAGGAAGGAAAAGAAAATGAACTTTTCTGTGGAAATGATGCAACCTACTATTGAGTAGTCGAGTAGATAATTAAAAGAAAGATGCTTTTTTTTAATTGTTGAAAGAAGCTTTTGTTTTCAAAGTAGTTAAAATCGTATATACTTGTAATGGAAATGCTTATCACCTGTTGTGACATAGCACTATTTCTTCCCCCCTTCATTTTTGGGTCTCTTTATACTTTTTACTCTTTAAGATGGATGGATCTGTGAATTTGAATTTGGATTCTTGTGCCAGTTTATATAGATATATTTCCCACTGAGATGTTTCTTGCGTTGCTTGGCAGAGGCATGCGGTAGACTTCTACATTTCCGATTTCCAATCGGGCTTGAGAGCGTTGGTTAAGACTGGTTATGGAGCGAGAGTGACTCCGTACGTTGATGACTCCTTTGTTGTTGACGTCAATCCAACAAGTGAACACTTGTCTCCAGAGTTTGTCAGGTGGTTGAGAGAAAGGAATCTTTCAAGTGATGACCGAACAATGCGATTGAAAGAGGGGTAAACTAAAAAATATATATATATATATATCTATCCTGTAGAGTCCAATTTAGGTCTCTCTAAAATAACATTTGATGCTTAGTACGAGTCATGCTTGATAAAAATCTCTTTGATAACTGACGGGCCTATCTTGTTAAGCTGCAAAATTATGGTTTGGTTTTGTAGGTACATCAAAGAAGGCAGCACGGTTAGTGTGATGGGAGTCGTCCAAAGAAACGACAATGTTCTTATTATCGTCCCTCCACCCGAGCCATTGACGACAGGATGCCAATGGGCTCAGTGCATCTTTCCAGCAAGCCTTGAGGGCATTGTTTTGAGATGTGAAGACGCGTCCAAAAATGACGTGATACCCGTTTAGTTTGGGTGTTGTCATTGATGAGGAATATTTTTTAGGTTAAGGTTGCCAAATAGATTAATTAACCGAAACAAGTGTGATGGTTCGAACGTCTGTGATGTGTCTTTATTTATTTGTTTTTTTTTTTTTTTTGGTGTATAGTTAGTTTTTAGGAATTCATTACCATTATCCTTCCTCCACCCCCCTTTCTTTTATTTTCTGGGTTTGCAAAGCTTTTGCTATGGGTGTGTGTGGCTTGATGTAGTGGGGAATTTTTAAATTTTACATGTTTTTTGTGATATTTGAGCGGAGGACTGAAGTACGATATAAAGGAAATTCATTAGTTTGATACCTGGCCTTACAGCTTACTGTACATTTTTTCTACTCAGTTCCAATTTCTTTGTGAGGTTCGTATCTATATCAGATGTATTTTTTTTGTTCCTTCCTATTTTCTTTCTTCTTTCATTCTTCTTGTTTTATATTTCTTTTTCAAGGTTCCCATTTATCTGTACCTTTTTCTTTCCCCCGAGCGAG